>ML417921.1:0-65923 GCA_005239525.1 Nicotiana knightiana | reverse complement strand
CCCCGGATTATATTTGCAACGCCCGTTTAGTCTTTCTATAAGACATAGTTGAGCGTGATCAAAAGACAAAGCATAATGTTTACCTTTTATTCTATTGGCAAAAATGGGCACGTCATAACGACACCAGACAACTGTCAGTGTAGAATCAAATTAGAAAAGTCAAACTCGAGCTCATAATAATTTAGAGACTCGTGATAATAACGTATTAAGAAATTTAGTTCAAAGTAATAATATATAATAAGAAAAATAAGCTAAGAGATATAGAGAGAAAGAGATGAGAGATTCTTATTTCTTCATCTATTCAAGTGTGTACAATATAATGCCCAAACCCTCTACTTATAGAATGATATTTAGGCAATAAAAAGGGATGCCATAAATGTAGTATTAACTATTTGAGATCATGGGAAAGATCGTGGAAATGTTGGAGTTACAACCATAATGGTAAGAAGTAGTGGGAGATTAACGAAGAAGAATAGTAAAAGGTTAACGGAGAAGAGTAATGAATGTTACTCCCTTAAAAATTTTGGACATCCACCGTAATCAAATATATCATGACACCCTAGTTGAATCAGGGGAAACAAGTTCTCGAAGTGGCACTCGGCATTCCATGCTGATTGTTTTCTCTCAGCCCCTAAATATCCGACTCCAACCCCTACCCCCAACAACCCACTCCTACCCTTGAACCCTCCATCCCAACCCTATTTCTCTGTGCCATTCATATAATATTTGCCTAGATTATATAGAAGAAGTTTTAAGATAATACTTCTATTTACTTTCCAAATACCAAAAGTATTTTTCTTTATACTAAACACACCCTTCTTTTTGTTGGGGGCGGTGCAACGCTGAGATGATTCTTGGACTCGATCGATCGAAATTAATTACATCCGTTAGCCAAAATATATTAAAAAAAAAGTATTTGTGGTTATTATTTGTTGTCGGCTAAAATTATACATTTTTCAATTAAAGGTTCCACTTGCGGTGGTCCAAGGAGTGAGTGGGCCAATCGGGTTCGAGTTACCAGTCCAGCCCGCTTTCCAAATTAATCCATAACGAGCCTCATCTCTCTTGAGTTCGAGTTGTATTATAGAAATAGAAACAGAGAATGTGAAGACAGGTCGATTTGTCGTTAAATACAAGGTGAGAAACAAATACTACCATGAATTTCATCGACATATGAATTAAAAGAAAAAGAGCTTTTGGGTGTATTTGGTTCATCTTCTTAATTTCAACAACTCTCGCCCAGGCTATAGCTAGGTCTAAATTCACTGCGAAAATGGATTGTACGTTAAGGATATCATCTTCCTCAGTTTGCCTGCCCAACTTTTCGCCAATTTCGATGTTCAACAGGAGCACAGGCTTGTTCTTTGCAAGACCCATTTTCAGAAATACCCCAAATAATGTTATTTCTCAATCTCCCTCGCCAAGGGTAAGTGCTTATTTTCTTTCCAATTTTATAATATTTGTTTGATGCTGATCCTTTTTCAATTCTTCAATTATCTGAATCCATATTAAAATTTTGTGTTAAGAAATACTTTAATCATAGTGTTACCCTAGTATGTCAAAGTAAGTAAATTGTACTCTTGAGGAGGCATAACCACACGCCTTTATTTAGAGAGTGGCGGATCCAGGATTTAAGGTTGACATATTTATGTTCTCGCCACTGAATCCATTATACTTTTGCGATCATGGGTTCAAAACTGAGTAAAAAGGGCAGTCTGGGTCCGGGGAAGGGCATGTAGACAGCCTAACCTAATGCAAGCATTAGTGGCAGCTTCCACAGCTCGAACCCGTGACCTATAGGTCACAAGGATACAACTTCATCGTTGCTCCAAAAATCCCCTTCTTGGGTTCAAACTGAGTATTTGTTGAAATTTTAGTGATTTTTCATGTATGTGTTTATGCTCTATGTGAAAAATAAATACTGGGTTTACTTGAACCCGTTGAGGCTACATTGCATCCACCTCCGATGAAAGCTAGAAGCATAACAAATGGATGGAAGTTGTACCTTAACATTGAAAAAACACTAAGCAAAAAAAAATTTAGAGGGAAGGATTCAGCTAGGCCTGCCAGTATCAAAATTTATATAAGATCTCTTGCATCAACTTCTCAAAGAAAATATATTTCATTTGTTTTCGTGATCATAACGAAAAATGTGATTAAAAATAATCTAGCAAAAACTCAAATTTTACATTTCTCTTAATAAGAGTTTGTGCCTCAACATTGCAGGCAATGCAAATAAATGGTGTAGGTGATGCTCACAAACGAATAAGCAGCCTTGAATCTCTGTTTTGCTACGATAAGTCTGTACCTGAGGAAAGAATTGAGAAGCCAACTGGATTGTCCTTGGCCAAGAAAAGTATTGGAGATAATCCTCATTGTCCCGAATGTGAAGCTAAAGGTGCTGTTCTTTGCACCACCTGCTCCGGTACAGGCCTATATGTCGATTCTATAATGGAAAGTCAGGGGATAATTGTCAAAGTTAGATGCTTAGGTAAGTTACTTTTCTTCTCTCTTTCCCTTTCCTTCAATCTTTGTCAATGTATGTTGATTGCTGAACATATTTTTTACTTGTATCCCGTGTATTTCTGCTCTTTATCTTTAAGTGTAGGTCCATAGCTAATCAGTTTTTCATTTCTGAAGGGATTTAACTCTCAACAACAACAACTACACCTCTATCCCAGGCTAGTTGGGGTCGGCTATATGAATCCTCAATATCATAAATGCATTGTTCAGGTCCATAACGTTGCAATATTCCGTACTTGAGGATTATCTAAGGCTGAGGGATTTTAACTCCCTGTGGTAGAAATTGATGATATATTACTATTTTGCTGTTACAAGTGAATTACCTAAGAAATGCTTAAAATGAGAAAAAAGGGGCAAGTCTAACTTCTTTTCAAATTCCTCCTACCCTGCATAGTTGGAACTTGGAACTTGAAAGTTATTACCTGAGCATTTCTCATTTTAATTTCTTCCAGCTAGCCTAATCAGTAGAAATTCATAGCTTCGGGGCAAGAGGCTTCAGCTTTTAGCTAGCTTTGATGATCCGTGATAATAAAAACTATATGGCTTTACAACCAGAGAATCATAACACAGAGACCACTAACTTCTAGGGAACAAATGAACTTGCAAGCTGAGTTTTCACACCATTTTTCTAGTACTTGGAGGCCACGACAAAATGTAGGAATTTTGAGAACTTGTTAATCACATCTATAAAATGTGGTTGATATTTCATCATGCTAAAGCATAATATGAGGTTCAAGAACCATATTGCTGTCTATTACTGTAAATGCGCACTTAGAATGAAAGAACTACTTATAAGACTGCTAAAGAAAAACTATGCCTCAATCTTAAACTATTTGGGGCGTCTATGTGAATCCTCCGTAAACATTTTGTTCTGTATGCATCCATATCATCTCAATAGTAAATGAGTTGTCCTCAAGTCAAATTAGGGGTTCTTTAAAACTAGAGGCTCGCTATGTCTAACAATTATCCCTACATTGACATAAAGTTTCTAACCAGTCTGAAAAGACCTTGCGCAAATACTGGAATTAATTTGATCTGAAAAGATATTCTGAATCTGCCCCACGTCAATGTCCAAACTTCAAATCATTAAAAACCGTGGTTGCTCTTTCTTAACAATATTTCTTCAGTTGTTGATGCATTTCACGTCCTGCTTATGTTGTTCCCTTTTTTCTTTAATTTCAGCTAAATGATTTCTAGAAGCATTTTTATTGAGATCTAAAAGTGGCCAGATAGTTTACTCTTTGACTTTTTGACCTTGTAGGTTGTGGGGGTTCTGGTAACATAATGTGTTCAGACTGTGGAGGACGAGGTCATCTTGCACTTGCTTGATTCTAGCGGGTTGATCTTGTGGCTTTTTGTCATGATGTTGTTGGCTTTGTCAGGTAGCGTGAAAATGCAGAGGTTGTCGCATATATTCAAGAACAGCTGATTTGAAGTTATTACTGTGTATCAGTTGATTGTTTTTGTGGAAAAACAATGTTATCTTTTAAATACAGCTAGATTTCCTTTTTTAGGATATCATTTTTGTTCTTAATTCTTGTCAAGTTGAACGCTGCAAAATGTAGGATATCTGAGTGAATGTAAAGCAGTGTAGAGTTTGCAGGGGAATACTTTGCCTGAAACAGGCCGCATTAATTTCCATGGAGTTACTTTACTAGTCTGAGAATGAAAATGGTTCACATTGGAGTTGCTGTCAATTTCTACTTAAAGATCTAGTCCCTGGCTGAGCGAATATGATACCTCTCAGGCTTTCAGCTATATATCTTACTTTCCCTGTACATTTAGTGATACAATATTACTGAATTAACTAATCTGAGCATTTTGTTTGGTAGATGTATAAGCTATACACAATAAGGAGCAGGAACATAATGATGAAAAACTTTCCGGCTCATTGTTTTCCTGAGAATTTCTGTAGTACCAATATGCTAATGTAAAGAATGTATGAATACAATCAAACCTCTGTTGTTTGTTCCGATTTTTTTTTGGTTGCTACAGTGAAGTGTTGTTATAGAGGATAGAATGTGGCTGTGTCACAATAAAATGGAGTTAAATCAAAGACGATTTGCTGAGAAGGAGAAGTAGAAGTTAGCATGGCAGCACACCAGATGCCTTGCAGTCAGTTAACAATTGAACCTTGTTGAGCAGCAGTGCAAATTTTATTCCAATGGGAATTAAAGAGGGTTTCTACACATTGATAAATAATGCCTTAAATTGAATTCTTCTCCAAGTTGTTGTAATATGGTAACAGAAATAAGAGAATATATAGCGCTTCACTCTGGGGACACAACTACTATATATGGAACTGCATATCTTTCCTTATAAACCAAGTGAAATGAAATGCCTCTCTCATTCTTCAAGTTCAACTTTTCCCTTCACTTGTATTAGGTGATAATTATTTAAACAGCTTTTTCCGAAAATACTGATTTCATGCTCTTCACTCTTCTCCTTGTATAAGATAAGCCGGCTGTAGTCATGACTCATCACCATGCTTTACTTAAGTAATATTTAACAAACCCCACAACTTTTATGAGAATCTACTTGTATTAGCACCAAATTATCAAGTCAGTTGAAGTATCAACTTAGATATAAACTTACACCAAAAATTAACCCTAATTGATATGGTTTGACTTGTATAGCTGTTTTGTTTCGATGTAGATAAAACCGAATCATAAACTTGTGCTTAGTCCACAAAAATAAACTTAACGCCATTCTAGTCATAGAGCTGGTTCATTTTGCTCCAGTAATCAGCAAGGTCACCAACCTCTTCCCCAACTATCCATCATCATACATTAGATAGCAGCATCTAGGAAAGTTTACACTTAATTGATAATACATTCGAGCAGACGAATATGTTGTTCCATCATGTACTGATTGCACCAAAAGAACCATCACACTACTAATACAAAACACTATCTAGTCGCGGTCGGCATCTTCCAATTCTTCATCCTCAGGTACACCACGAAGATAGAGGACATTATTACATCTGCAAAAGCGAAATCACTAGGTTAAGAAAGACGAGTCACATTTTCCTTCCATTTCACTCACAAATGCTTTTACGAATAAAGTTATATAACTATATGAAAAGACTGCCAAAAGTGAATTGGTGATTGACCATGATACAATTGATTCCTACAAATTAACAAGTAAAATTGTAAGAGCTAAATAGATCGCTATGGTAGGGACTAGAGTGATGTGTCAGTCAACTACCATTTAGATAATTCTGAATCATAAACTTATAAACCAATCAATAATAGATAATTAGTTAAGGCACTCTTTTTACAAGAATTGAAAATCTTCAAAAAAAATGAAAACGGGGAGGCAACTTTTGTAACTGATCTGATTGGAGAATGGTATTGTGAGGAAGATGGAACATGTAAATCAAGTCCGCAGTTAAGGATAGAATTAGTTAGCAGTAAGAGACTATTTTTGAAACGCTACGAATGTCTGCATACTCACTAATATCACTAAGGCAGCAGGGCAAATAGAGTACAACAAACATTTGTCATACTCGTCTAATATTTGTCATTCACATGAGACATGCAACTAATAAAAAGATGCAAAACAAAGAAAAATCTCCATATTTCCACCTCCTAAATTCAACCACGTGTAGGAACCTATTTTTTTTTAAAAAGAAGTCAACCAAAGAAGAAAAAGGATGAGCTCCATTTACAACTAAATGTTTCTTCAGTTTTATACGCCTGCTACCTGATGCAGGCAGAAAAGAGAGCCAGGGGGGGAGGAAGAAATGAAGGAGTTTGAGCTATTATAATTACCATGTTTTTTTACAAATAACCATGATATTTTGATTATTATGTTCAGCTGTTGGCATTAATTTCAAGTACGATTATCAAGATCAAAAGACGAAGCCACAAAGGTACCTAATCAGGATCTCTCCAAGAGAACCAGTGCATTGTCCATCAATGTATTCTTCTGCGTTTGCAAGCTGCAAAAGAATAACACGATTTCAGAAAATCACACACAGAAAAATACGCACGCATGCACACTTCTATAGAACAAGCAGGTTACTGGGAGCTTCCAATTACTTCTTCGGACACTGAATGTGCTTTTACTGTAAATTTTATTGTTACACTTGTTATATTTCTGATTTTAGTTGTAAAGCCATTTGTAAAACAGACTCTCCTCCCAGAGTTAGGTTTTTTATGTAGTCAGGATACAAGAAGCTATCTTTATCCAAGATAATTTTCAAAGACGCACCTAAGATTGGGAAGCATATGTTTATGTGCAGCAGACATTAAATTAGCTAATCATCTCCTACTTCATTACCGTGCAGGACCTTTGAGAATGGTCTTTGCGTTGCTGCAAAGTTGACTCCTTGAGCAATTTGTACTTCACTAAAATATGGGAAAGGCATCATAAGTTGGCAAATTCAAATGCAAAACTCGGATTGGATGGCATCCCTACTGCATCTTCAGGTTTGTATGGAAAGAAGGAATAGCAGAAGTTTCTAAGATGAAACAACTGCCTTACTCAAATGTGAAGCTGTCATCTCTCAGATAGCTACACAGTTCAGGAACAAGGAAATACTGTGGAAAGGGCTCAAAATGAATAATAGTTCACGAGCTTTCTTTCTCTTAGTTTTGATATTCTATTGCATCCGTGATCAATCTTTATCATTGCAAGAACTTAATGCTACTTTTTCTTGAAGACAGCTCTGAGTTTACTGAACACGGTCCATCCCCAACCCACATCCACATATAGGAATGAAAAAAAGTAAATGTTCCCACCATTGCAAAGTTAACAACAATTGACCACACATAAGAAAAAACATAATTGGACCAACAAAGTTTGATATCAGGAAAAATTATTTTCAACTTGCTTGCATAACGAAATTCTTGATAAAGTAGTAGTAAATGTGGTTATCTAGACAGCTACTCATGCCCCTAATAGTTAGCAGCAATAGTAATGGAGTCAGGCATACCATAAAGATATAGATGCACATTCTTCCACTTAATAATGTTCTTTTAGAGAATCTGATCTGGAAAAGGACAGAAACTCAAATAAACATTATTACCTGCAAGTTCATGTATGAATCCACGGAGACCAGATACCCTAGAAAGAGAAAAGAGAAAAGGAGTTCAGTTAAACAATGCTTGCAGACATCTCAACCTCAAAAACCTTAATGAAGAGCATATAATATATATTAAGAACCAATGCGTCCAAGCAGCAGAGTACCTTTGTACTCCATTCCCCATTTCAGCTTTACCATCACAGGCTTTCCAGTCAAATTGTTCAAAAAAGGCTTGGGATTAACTGGTACTGTCTGCAATGACAACAAATTAAAAGCTATTCAGAATCAGAACCCAAAGTTTCTAAATATAGTACATTACTCTATTTGTATTTCTATTCACCGCATAATGAGTAAATGGTACAACACCATGATGATTAACATAGCAAAGATACAAACTTTAGTACCAATAGACCTGGAGTTTTTCAGAAGATCCTCAGTACCAAACTTCTGAATTTTTTTTATGACCGAGAAACCCATCTGGGTCACTTTAGGACCAATTGCAGCCTTCGAAACTTAGGGATAATAAGTCCACCATCTACCCTTCCCCACTTAAATACCAGGCTTAGTTCACATGGTATAGGATAGAACCTGCGACCTAAATCACAAGTCCCTCAAACTTTGCCACTTGAACTAAGCCCTAGGCGCTACCAACAAGCTTCTAAAATAAGCTGCACCAATACTTAGGATCTACCCTCTATGTTTCAATTTGTTTGGTAATTGTGCTTAAGGAGAATCAATTCGACAAATTGATTAAGCTAATTCAGACAAGATATATTCATTTTTTTTTCAAATTAAAATTAAGAAATTAAGAAGAAAAAAACTAAAAGAACTACTCTCATATCAAATTGACCAAAAAAATACGTTTTTTAGAATGTTGGTTAAGTTAGCTTAGTGTAACAGCCCAGCCCGCTAGTAATATTATCCGCTCTGGGCCTAGGCTCTCACGGGTTTAAAACACGTAACTAGGGTTTAAGGTTTGTTAACTTATATACCCAGCATCCTTCTTGTTTTTTGCCGAGGTCTAAAGTGTGGGGTGTCACACTTAGTTAGACTCTCGAGAAGAAAAAATGCTGAGCACGGTGCATCACATGTTGCAGGTTTATTATACAGAGAAACAGTAAGAAGTATAACAATTACTCAGCAACAAATACATATACTTTTGTAATAATAAGGAAATAAAAGTAAGAGCCAAGAGCAGCTATTGAAGAATGGTACTTGAGTACTTACCGCCATGGAAGCTTTTCAAGGGTTTAAGGTTTTCTGAAAAGTGGGAGGAGAAGGGGAAAGTCGATACTTTTCTCCTCTGCGCTGGAGATGAATGGGCTTATAAAAATTTAATGGGCCAATTAGATGTGGGTTGGCCCATGTAAGGTTATGATGCCCAAGTCCAATCCTCTTACATAATCCAGAATTACTCGACACATCAAACATTTGCATTGTATTTTATCATTCGTAGTTATACCTTCAGTAAATTTAACATTCATGGTTATATTAAAATTTTATAGTAAACCCATGAAATAAGAGATTAATTATTTTGAACTGAAAATCAATTATTTTGAACTGAAATAAGAAGGCAACAAGCTCTCATAGCTCAGAGCTACGAATGATAATTAGGAAAATTATAGTTATTAGGCTCTAAACTATAACGAGCTAAGAGAGTGTGTTGCCCGCTTATTTCAGTTCAAACAAGTAATCTCTTATTTTGGCTATAATTTTTATATAGCTCTAAATTATGGAGCTCTAAAATATTTTTTTTCTACAGATATTACCACAAAATTAAAAATACACAGTTGAAATAAATAGTCATTGCATCAAAAGAGAAATAAAAAAAATGTACAATTGCAGGTTCATTATTTTGGCTATACCTTTTTATTTGGTAAAAGATAATGGAGCTATAGCCTTTTTTTTTTACTGATTTGACTCTAAAATAAAAAACACACAATTAAAATAAATAGACATTATATCTAAAGAAAAAAATAACAGAAAATACACAACTAGTACTCTATTATTTTTGCTAAAAAATTTCTATTTGGCTAAAATGATAGAGTTCCAACCAAAACTTTTACAAATTTGGCTTAAATTAAGAAGAAGAAGAAATACACAGTTGGAACAAATAGACATTATATTTATAGAAGAAATTAAAAAGAATAAAGTTAGAGTAGAGTTCACACTATATGTTAAGATGGAGCAAGAAGAAATACATAGTTAGCAATAAATAAATCATTATATATGGTTATATGACAATTAAAAGTTAAAAAATAACCTACTTGGAAGTTGATTTTTCAATTTTTCTTTATTCCCACACGCTTAAAAGAGAGTGCACCCACACTCTTCGCCACATCAGCGTCCAGAGAAGTAATTGCCTTCAAAAGGCCAAGTTCAAGGGGTAACTAAGACCACGAATTATTTAGAAGCGTAACTAATAATCCGTATCAAATTTAGGATGATTTTTAGGTATTCTGCCAAAAAAAAATCTTCGGAGTTCAAATCGCCTCCTTATCGTATTATCGGAGAATATGATGTAGTTTTACTTATATAAGTATAAACTCGAGGATAATATTCTCGACTTTCAGTTTTATGAGTTTAAATTGAAGGATAGTATTCTCAACTTTCACTTTTTATAGTTTTGAACTCCAAAATATTATGCTTGAGTTCGATGATTCAATTCGTATCAATATTTTTTTGTATGTACCTTAATATTTTAACCTAAATAATAACATAATAACGTAATATAACTAATTAATTATACAAATAATATAAGTTTTTTTATGCTGTCAATATATATAAACTCCTATTAAAAAATAGTTAACAAATAAACATTTGACCATAATACATTATATATATAGAAAAGAGAAGAGGATGTTAACCAAGGGCATAATGGTTATTTTAAATATATTAGTGCATTGTTTGCTTGTATATTAGGCTCAAAAGTTTGGTTGTGAGTTCTTAATAACAGGGAAAACCAAAACTAATTAAGGTGGCCATAACCTATTAAATTTTCATGTGAACCTCATTTTCCATTCAACCTTTACTCTCTTCATTAAATACATTACTTGATTGTTATATTTTTTTTTTAATAAGTACTTTTAACTAGAAAAATTATCTTTTTGGTAATTGTATAATTCAAATGTTCATCTGATTAAAAATATTATGGTAACTTACATTTATATATGACATTTCTATTATCTCCTTAGGAAATATTATTTTATTTATTAACTATTTCATGTAAAGAAATTTTTAATAAAAAATATTTAGTGATAATATATGTAGATTTACATTCAAATGTTCATTATATTATTATCAATTGATATCATTTTATACAAAGTTTTCATTAAATTGAAATTTCAATTGGAATACTTTATAAAATTAGGAAAAAAATATTTAAGAGTCCCCTTTTTTATTATAGAATATTGAATTTTTTTCAAAATGTATAATAAGTATCTCCTCTTCAAAATATGATTTGAGAATATTGGAAGTAAAAATTAAGACAATTAATTTGTGGAATTTATTTCTTTTAAAAATTATTATATATTAGGAAGTATGAGAAGTATCGTCATACATGATTATACTTCTCCCTCTATGATCGAAGTTACTTGGGTACTTCCTCTATTAAATAAGAATTCAACATTATATAAATTTCAAAATACATAAATATATAATTAATTATTTTTAAAAAATCTCAACAAATAACATTGTGATGAAATTGTATTATATCATAAATAGTATCTCAATCATATCAAATTAAACTAGAAAAAACTATAATATTTCAATTTAAGATCAATTTGATTAGTATTTACAATGATTGAAGATTGATTTATTTTTAATATTATGTCATTAAACTAGAATAAAATACCAATTTTCTTGTTAAAAATTCTTAATAATTAAAAATCACGATTATTATTTCAAAGAACCAAAAAAAAAGAAAACTTTTTCATCAACTATTTGAGAATAAAATTAATATATTTTATTATTCAAATCTTGATTAGTATAAAAAGAAAAAGTAACGCATTAACACAACTGAAAATACTAAAAGAATAAAACCATATATCTTTCAATTCAAACAATGAGAAAAATACATAACGATTTATTTTTCAACTGACTTTTTAGTCACTATTTTATAGTAATTAATTTTAAGTTTGGTGCTGCAAATTTTTTTTAAAAATAAAAAGTGTAGCCTATGTAGAAAAAATTTAAATTGTACTTGAATTATTATCTAATTATTGCATCATAAAGTATCAAACTTCCACAAGTATTACAAAGTGATTGGTATAGTAATATGATTTCAGAAAAATTAAAATGCACATACTGCAAAAAAGATAAATAACAACACAGGTAATCGTGGTTCTATATATTATTACACAAAAGCTTATCCTCTTCCTTCTTTTCTTAAGGCATAGAAAATATGTAATTAGCAATAGATCAAAAAATATAAAAAAGAAGAAAAAAAGAAAAAAAAAAGCAACAATTGAGGGCACGGGTAGTACATAATATAACAAGGGATTGGATTCAGCAGAGAATATAATAAGGGAAAACCTTAGTTGTAAACTCGAAAAAGTAGAGGAAAAGGCTACATCAACTGATTCAGTGGACGAAACAAACCTGCAATTCCGCTCCAAATAAATGAGGTACCCATTTTCGAGAAAATTCAAGATCTGCTATTTTTTTTTTTTCTTTTCTGCCCGAGTGTTATTTGTTAATGTGAAAATTTTGAAAAAATGTGCAGTAATCGTCAACCAGAAGTTCTTTGGGCTCAACGATCCGAGAAGATTTACTTGACCATATCATTGCCTGATGCTAAAGACGTAACGTTGAAATGTGAGGGTGATGGTGTTTTTAATTTCTCTGCTGTTGGTGTCCAAGGCGATTCCTTTACCTTCACTCTCCAACTTTATGGGAATATTTCCCCTGAGGTTCCCCTCCTATTCTTTTTACACTATTTTCTGCCTAGTCTTGTTTTTTTTTTTCCCTTTTCCTTTTTTGGTGGCAAATTTGTCGAGTTCGGCGCAAGAAGTAGTTGTTGGTACGTTTAATTTAAGTCCTGTGTTTGCTAGGAGCTCTTTTAATAGTTTGTTTAGGGTTTTGTATGTAAGTAAAAAATGGGGAGATAATAGAGAAACCCTAAATTATTGAGTATTGGACTGAAACGGGTACAAAATATAGTAGCAATATGTGGCCACTAGGGCTTTGGTCTATTGGTGAGATCCCAATGTGTGCTCTGTGGTAAGGAGCACGTCACGGGTACAAACCATATCACAGATAAAACCCTGGCATTTAAGCGGAGAAGGGTAGAGGAACAGTGACCCATTATTCACTGACTTTGGAACCGTGTATGATTTATCACTGGCCCTCCGAAGAATCTTGGTTATCAAAAAAATGTAGCAATTATGTTGAGTTTGATGAACATGGTTGTTGGTATCTTCACCTTACGACCCGTGTTTGCTAGATATTTTGTTCTGGGATTTGTCTTTTATTATAAAATGTTGCTAACTTCAAATGTTAGAGAACCCCAAAGTATTGAATATTAGAATAGAATGGATACAACTGGAGTCAGACATATATTGAGGATTCATATAGCCGACTATAACTAGTTCGCAATTGAGGTGTTCTTCTGACAAAAACGGTTGTAGTTTCTGAATCAGGATGTTTACTTTTATGCTGTGATTTCTAATGGGTTTCACAGGGTTAGCACATTGCCCGCTCAACCATAGCTGTTGTAACACTTTTTTCTTTTTGCAGTGGAGTAAGGTAGATCTTCCCACTGCCTTGGTCTTGGACTATATAAATGGATAGAAAAATTTATCATAATGTTAGGAAGTGCATATCAGAGCGCGCACCTACTGGCCTATGTTTGTGACTTTAAGTTGTCTTTGCTTGTTTTTTTATTCTTCTATAGTTTGGTATCATGTATGTAGTTATGTTTTGCGTTTATATGTGATTTACTTTTGGAAGTGAATTTATAAATTAAGCTAGATAAATGCTCTATCCATGTTAATCTATTAAAAAGTGAAAGAAGAAATTTGAATTTTACATTATGTCCTCAAACTGTATATATGTCGTGATGGTAGTTTAGAGTGCATTGTATGAAATCACGCCTCTCGTGAGTGTCTGCTCCTTTATACCTGATGATACTAGCAGTTATAAAGTTGAAAGGGATCTGCAACCCTAGTGTATGCACCTTATTCGCAGTATTTTGTATGCACCTTGGTATCATTGTTTGATTGCTCTTCGCTATGCGTAGTTGGATATTGTATTTCCTAATTCTGATATGTGCATTGAGGCTTGAGCTGTGTTATGACTATCGTGACTTAAAGAATCTTTCTGTTATTTTTTGCTTGAATAATAGTATATTGTCTTAATCCCTTTAGATGAGATACAAATAGTTTATTCTCTTACAGAAATGTTACAGTTGAACCAGACATTTCTTCCTTTTCATATTTGTTTCAGTGTTAGAAAATTCTCATGGTTAATATCTTAAGAGTGTATTTTTTGGTGCAGCGGTGTAAAACTAATGTTGGATTGAGAAACATCCTCTGCTCAATCCAAAAGGAGCAAAAAGGCTGGTGGCCAAGATTGTTGAAGTCTGAAGAGAAGCCCGCTCCATACCTCAAGGTCGATTGGAACAAATGGTGTGATGAAGATGATGAAGAATCTTGTGAGTTGGCTGCATATTACTTGCTTCCCTTAAATTTCCAAAAACATTTATGCCTATCTTTACATTAATTTGAGACAGTGAGCAGATCAGAAAACCTAAGTATTTAGTGAATACTAATGCTGGTAAGCCTCCTGGCAGTTCAGCCAATCTTATCGTTTTGCTGTTGAATCTTCCTTTAATTTGTAATTCAACTCCATCTCCGCCCTTCCCTCTTTTTCTTCTTTTTGTGCTTTGGAGCAGGAGCTAAGTGGCAGATGAAATATTAGATATATTATTGATTTTCTTTTCTTTCTACTTCCCTTGCAAGACGTTTCATTTGATTGATCAAAAGCAACTTTTAGTAATTAGACTGCAGGTTGAGTGTATTCAGTCTGGCTGTCTCTAATCAGACTTTTCATGCCTGATTAAAGGAGTATGGCTTTTTGAAAAAAGGAAAGGCGTAGAAAAGAATGGAAAATCAGAAGAAAGAAGTGAATGAGAAAGTAAAACAAATTTCTTTCTTTTGTCTGGTTTGAGACAAAGTGGGGAAGCACGGAAATTCTTGCTACCATTTTGCCTTATATTTGACCATTGAACCTGGTGCCAGAAGGACAGTAATCTTCTTTCTATATTTTCATTTTATTTTACTGGTAAGAGCACATCGCGTGATATGTGGGTTAGGCGCATGTCATTAGTCTGAACCTTCGGGAGACAAAAACTTGGTATTTAAGTTGAGAAGGTAGAGGGGCGGGCCTATTAGCACCGACCTTTGGACCGTGTGCCACAGCCCTCAGGAATATCTCGATTAAAAAAAAATTAGGCAAAGGGGACTTCTTGAACTTTCCTTTCCTTGTCTTCCTTAGTTTTGAGTCGAAGTGTTAGTTTTATCTAAAAAAGTTTTGATAACCGAGAAATCCCCGAGAGCTAGTGGAACAAAGTTTGAAACTCGAAGGATAATGGGGTGACCTCTCTACCATTCTCCGCTTATATAAAGGCATTTACCTACGGTACGAACCTGTGACTTGTGCCTAAACCACACATCACACAATGTGCTCTTACTACTGGACGGAAGTCCAGGGAACTTTGTTTATCTAGAATTTTGATTTTGCAATTGATATAGTTGTTAATGTAAAATGATAATGTGCTCAGAGATTAGGCATGCAGGTTTGCACTTCCTACTTCCCAAGATAATTTGATTTTTGAACTCCCGGTTGATCCAGTTACTAGATTTCATTTCATCACTTCCCTCCCTCTTCCTTCTCCGTCCATAGTGATAATCAACTCTCTCAAGTTAGTGGTCTCTTACAGCTGTGTACCAATAGCGATGAACAATACCATCTTACCTACTTCCTGCTTCTCTCTCTCTTCTACTTCGGGAAGAACTGAAGCTTTTCAGCAGTTGGCACTAACTCACCTTCTCATGTTTATCTGTACGTGTTATTTCCTATTATACTCATAGACTAATCCAGATTTCTGTTCCATGCAGCGGACTCTGACGATGATGTTGAGGTAATACCTATCCTGATCTAGTTAAATATTACATGCAACATAATGTTCAATGACTTTGATCATAGTTTATTTGACTTGAATGTATCTTCTTTCAGTACACTGGAGAAGATGATGAGAGCAGCGATGATGGAGGGATGCTCTGTGAGTTATTTCTTATCTGATTGCACGAAAATAGGGATAGCTTTTGTTGTATGTATCCAGATGCAATGTTAAGTTTTCCAGTCAACTCTTCTTACACTTCATCAGTGCACTCTTGCTCTCAGATACTTGTCTAGGTCTCATTTCCTTTAACAGAGGAATATCACCAACTTCTTGCTTATATGAGCAATTTTTTATGCTCGGATGACATTGAAGAGACAGGGAATGGGAGAGGAACACGGAGTGCGGATAGGAGTTTAAGGTTCACAGTTTTGATAAACTTCTAGGAAGGAAACGGACGGAGGCGAACATGAGAAAGTGGGACCTTTAGTTTATTTTACTGGGAAACCTCGCTTAGTGGAACTTTTTGTAAATGTTAAAAGACACCTTAGAAGTAAGAATATGATAAAGGTATTAAAACCGCATAACACCCAATAGCTTCTTTTTAATCTTGATATTTCCTAATGTGCAAGTTAATATCCCTCTCTCTTTTCTTCTCTGCCATAGGAACTCCTTTCCTCTCTCCTTTCTTTTATTTCTTCTCTTGTAAGTTACCCAAAACATCTTTATAATTGTTGGTCATCTCGAGTAGTTTGGTTATTTGCTTATGAGAAAACAAATAAAAAATGTCATGAGTTGCTTGTTTATTTAATACATCCGTTTTGATGTCCTACTTTCCCCTATCCAAACTCCTCAGCTAGATAGAAGCAGGTGATTTATTAGGAGATGGAATATCCCAGTTGTAACATTAATTTAACTCTTCATTGCAGATCTTCCAGACCTGGAAAAGGCTAGAGGAAATTAGAAAACTTTCAAAAGACGCTGATTGCCGGAGATGTTTAGGATTTAGTTCTTAGGAAACAAAATGTGACTTTGTTGCTCAAGTATTCAGATGGATAGGGGGGAGGGGTGGTTGGAAGACTCCATGTGTATACCTTTGTCTTCAGAAGAAAGAGTACTTTGTTATTCTACTTCTTTGTTTCCTTTTCCATCTTTTCTGGATGGTTGGTTTGGTTATGGAGATAGTTAGTCTCATTAGTATTTTCATCAGTTTTCTTAATTAATATAACTATGGAAGATGATGTTCAAACTACCATTATACTGCTCCTATTGGAGATGTCCTAAATTACCTCCTCCTTTTTTTTTACAAATATCAGTCAATTGTAATGAATTAGTGTAAGAATTGGTTGTGAATACATTTTTCCCTTACATAAAGAAGTATCTACCAATCCGTAACTCGCTATTTTTTCAAATAACAGCCACTAACAGGAAAAGGAGAAATACTATTACTTACTTTAAGAGTGACAAATGGTGAAACCATATTCTCACAAGTCCTAAAAGTTTTTAGAAGAAATATAATAAATTCTTAGGTGGCATTCACATATGCATCAGATTTTCAAAAATGGAGTGAAGAAGATGAATGTTGGAAAGGGAGAATGGAGATGGACAAAAAAAATACTTCATGCGATTAGTTAGTCAGTTAATTTATTAGATGTTGAGCGTAATTTTTATAATAAGCTAATAATGAAAAAAGAAGGTGCTCTTTATGGAATAAACAATAAATGATACTATTTTTTAAAATAATAGTTAAAAAAGGATCAAGCGTGTAAAAATCTCATAATGCATCTCTCTCTCTGTTTTTCTTTAAAACCCTTTAAGACTCCCGATCCAGATGAGTTACACCCCTTTTTCTTGCAAAAATATTGGAATATAGTTGGCCCATCAGTTATGACTCTATGTCATCAAGTTTTTGATACCCAAGCTATTCCTTCCACTTAAATAACACATATCTTTGTTTGATCCTTAAAAATTTCCAATGCCAACAACTTGAAGAATTTTGGCCTTATTAGTTTATGCAATACTATCTATAAAATTATTACAAAAATCATTGTCAATAGAATTAAGCCTTATCTTGAAAAAAAAAAAAAATTAGCCCTTTCCAGGCTAGCTTTATTAAGAATAGGAGGGCTAGTGATAGTGCTATAATTATTTAGGAGATTATGTCTAGATTTAGAAAATGTAGGAGTATGACAGCCAACATGATCCTAAAGATAGATCTGGAAAAAGCTTTTGATAGATTAGAGTGGTCCTTCATTTACAGAACCCTCCTATTTTTTAAGCTTCCTACTAATCTTACTAGGTTAATTATGTCTTTTATTTCGACTAGTAACATCTATATCCTTGTTAAGGCAAGGTGATTCAATGTCACCTTACATCTTTATCCTATGCATAGAAATGTTGTCCAAATATATTAGCTATCAGGTAGAGGGCCCTCCTTCTCCTATCTATTTTTCACAGATGATCTCACTCTCATGGCCAGGGTTAACAACAAATCTAGTGAAACTATTCTCAAGAGTCTTAACCTTTTTTGTGAGCTTTCAGGTCACAAGATTAACTATGACAAGTCTAAGATAATTTTTTCCAAAAATTGTCATAAGGATAAAATGAAGGAGATCTCCACGTACTTTGGTATTAAAGTTAGTGAAAGAATTCCTTGTCGTTGGTACTTAAATTATATAGGCATGAACATTGATGTTACTTGTCCGGTATGTAGAGATTCTCAAGAATCTATTACCCATATATTACTACACTGCTATGTTGCTAAGAATATTTGGAGTAATTTAGGTGTGACAATAGATCACCATGTAACAGATACTGATGATGAACATTGGCTTCTAGGAATTAGAGATCTAAACATTATGATCAGTAATAATTATATATCGTAGAAGGATCTCTTTCCATTTATAATCTGGAGCCTCTTGATGAATAGAATAGAAATAACCTTAACAACACAAATAATATTTTGAGTTCCAATGCCATCATAAATCAGACCGTGGAATATAAGCTTCTTACTAATAGAGAAAGTAACATAGCTAAAAAGATTCCTATCCGAATCCAATAGCATAAGCCTCCTACTGGCTGGTATAAATTGACCACTGATGGCGCTTTTAAACAAGATAGACTAGTTTGTGGCATGAGGAGAGTGATAAGAAATATCAATGGCAATTGGGTTGGTGACTTCCAACGTTCCTCACAAGCAGTATCTCCAATCTACACGGAAATCTTGGCACTCAGACAAGGCCTTCAACAAGCTTTGGATAAGAATCTCACTCCTCTATAAGTAGAAATTGACTCAACCGAGGTAATAAAATATCTGGATCAAGGATAACCTACTTACAACACTTTACTTCATGATTGCAAGTGGCTAATATCCAGAATAGGGAAGGTGAAGGTCATGCATAACTACAGAAAAGAAAATGAAGTAGCTCACTTGTTAGCTAGGAAAGCAGCCTACTAAACTAACATCAATAAACCTATTTATTTAGAAGTACCACCTCCTCTTGTTATGACCAGGATGCTGGCGTAGGAGACGATACTTGTAGGATGTTAGCCAAACTTGGCAACCGTAATGCCCTTAAGGGTATTAGTATTTTGTGTAACAATGTGGAAGCACCTTAGTATGTTCTAATAAAAGTTCCAGATTCTCAAAAAAAAAAAAAAAAAAAAAAAAAAAAAAAAAAAAAAAAGCCTCGCTATTTATATTCACGTTTTTTAAATTTGGTGATCCAAAAAATCCTCAAACTCATTTTATATAAATTTTCAAGTTTTACGTTGCGTTTTCGAAAATTTTAACATTATAAACACACACCAGATACAATAAAGTTCCATTTAACCAAGTCCTTTCAGCTAACTGAACATACAACTTTGTGCTATCTATCGAGTTAACTAAAGATGAGGTTCAACTAGCTCACATTTAGCAAGTTTGCTACACTATAATCAAGTTATGTACATGAACTTAGAAAACAATTTGTCAAAGTTCATGAGAGTCATAAACTTCAGGTTACCCATCTCCCTTCGTTTTAATACAACTGGAAACATACAATAACTTCGTTTTGAACTTGTCTAGAAAGCATTCATACTGGAAATGCTTACAGTAACTGAAAGGAAACTACAAAAACTATGTCCTCCGCACAATTTCAAGTTAAAACTATAAAAATGTACATACAAGGAAACTTATCTAGAGAAGTAGAGACAGCCAAGGGCAATCTCCTGAACAAAGATGTTAACCGAGAACAAGGAGATAATGACTAGCTAACATAAATTTCAATGACATAACAAACACTATGCATCTACATATTCATCACACATGAAATTGGATGTTAGAAAGGGGCGGAGCTTGTTCTACGCAGCTGATACTTAGGCTCTGGAGGTGGAACACTTGGTAACACCTTCTCTATCTCCTGCAAGTAAACATAATATCCAGTGAAACTGATAGCTGAGAAGAACGAGAATGGAGGCAACAAGTAGTCTCAAAATACTTTCTAATTTTCAAAAAGACAACAAACCATCAACAACTAAGTAACACTTATTTTGCTATTTGACCAATATATATGACATATTAGTCAGCATAAGTGACTTCTGAGAAAGCATTTCAAGGATTAAATCGGAACATCTTTCAGATAGAAAATAAGGAAGACCATGGGAAGCAGGGAAAGCACGAATTTTGCTTTCGAGATGGCCAAGATCCTGTAACCAAGCAGTGAGTCTGAGACTCACTAATTCTGTTCCAGAACTTTGCAGCATGTCTTATGTAGCACAAAGATATGGGGTTGGTTCTATTTTTTAAGATATCAATCAGTCTAGAAGGTCTTCCTCCCTCTGCATCCACCCAAGAGTCTCAGCTAACGGTCACCTCAAAGTAGTGTACAAAGACCATGATTTCAGTTGCGTCTCTTCTTTACCAGATTGCATTATACTCTGATAGTCAAACCAAAAGGATAAACACATGTGGAAGAAGACATGGAATTCTTTTCTTTCATTGGTGTAGGTGTCAGCAAGAAGCAGTTTAAGGGAAGACAAGATTCTCATGCCATAAATGAGCTTACATAGGAGAAGTTACTCGTGCAAATCATTACTCATTACTTAATATAGGAAGTGTTGAACTTTTCTCAACGAAAAATCATGATGGCTTTGAGATATAACAAGAGTGCATGAACATAGGCAAAATTGAAACGAATTGTGATCATTATCAGTTTCATACAAAATGCTTGGTTGTCAAGCTTCCCCTCCTATTTCTTGAAAGAAACAAAGGATAAATTTAAGAGCCGACACCTTCGCACCCTTCAATTTGACTTAAGGTGCTGTCTGGATTTGATTTGGTTTAATTTTTGCAAACTAGTATATGTAAAAAGTTTTTTTGGCAAAATAACTTTGGGGGACAAGTGTGTTTAATTAGTGTTTGACAACATGTCTTTGAATACCTTTTGAGTTAGTATAGTGAAACCCTACCATTTGGTGTTTTTGATTTTTAAAAAATTTATTGTCGGACACTCTACCCTCCCCAGACTCAACTTGTGGGATTTTACTGGGTTGTTGTTGTCGTTGTTGCTGTTGTTATTGTCGGACACTAGAAACTGCTTTTTAAACAAAATGGTGTATCTTTTTTATTTTTTCGATAAATACATCCTAAACCCCATATATGAATTTCTTTTTGATAATTGAAAAATCCCCGAGGGCCAGTGCCGCACGATTTGAAACTTGGTGGATAATGGGTCTGCCCCTCTATTTTCCACTTAAATGTCAGACTTTTGTCGGCGGCCAGGTTCAAATCTGCGTCGTGCACCTAAGCCACACATCACGCTATGCGCTTTCACCACTAGACCAAAGCATTGGGCCTCCCCTTCGATTTTTAGAAAAAATTAACCAAACACGACGTCCCTAGATTTTCCTTTGACATTGTTTAAAGGGGCGAATTTTATGATTTTTATACACTTTAGTTTGTGGAAAGCTTACTAGTGGTTTGGACAATAGCATAACTAAGAAAAGATACCTCCTCTACTTGTCACCAAATTACATCACCGTCATGATGAAGTCCAAAATTCTTAATTCACGTGATCAAAAGCCTTCTTAAAGTACCACTTGCATAATATCCTTGGCTCTTCCTTCTTCCTTCTAGAGCCAACCACTTCATTTGCCACCAAAACCGCATCCAATATTTGTTTTTCTTCCACAAATAGATTTTGAGAAGACATTGTCTTGTCTAGCACGTATGTCATAGATGCCACAAAGCATACTAATAGCCCTATAACCCTTGATGCTCATTACTCCCTCTTTAGGTATAAAGGATGCGTTTAGGCTGCTTTCAAACTCCATAGCTTCTTGAAATTCCGCGATGGTCTCCAACAACTCCCTCTCAATAGGTGATCAACAATGCAGGAGAAGAAAAAGCAATGTGAATTCATTTGATCCCAGGGCTTTGTCTCCCCCATCGCCTCCCTCATNCTAGGGGTGGGTATCAGTCAGTTTAGTATTTGGTTTGTCGATTTTGATAACCGAACCTAAACCGTAGTAATTTTGATTTGGTTTTAGTTTTTTATGTTCGTTTCGGTTTAATTGTTTCTATTTTGGGTTCATGTAGATAAATCTACTGGGATACGGCCTCATAAGTTACACAGAGTTGGTCAATAAAATTTAGCTAAGTTCGCTACTTTCAAAAACTAAATAGACAAAACAGAAAAGAAAAGAAAAGCGAAAAAACCAATCCCTTGAAACCGACACGGAACCGAAGAACTGAAGTTATAAAAAATTAACTGTGAACCAACTAAATAAACTAAAAAAACCAAAATCGAAAATTTTGATTTGGCCGGTTATTTCGGTTTTTATGCCAACTAGTATTACCATTCTCCTTTTTTAACCATCATGCCCTCAAATTCTGCCTCCAACTAGTCTTGTGCAATCGCCAGTCTCTCACTTGACCTCCTCCATGCACCCCTTTTCCTTTGGATCTCTTACCCCTTCCAATCTCTCTGTTTCTCCAAAACTCATTCATCGACTCTTCCATCTTCATCTCTATCCTCCCAAAGACGACTGCATAATTATTCCTCTAATCTTTGACTCTACCTCCAAAGTCTGCAGCCTAGAGCCTACCTGAAAAGAGTACACTTGCCAACACAGAAAGAAGATGCATACTGATACTACTTTGATCCTATTCAGATGGATGAAAATTAACAATCTGCCTTTATTTTCATGTAGACGACCATCCCCTTTTTGTATACAAAGGAAAATGATCCTCTCATAACACTCATTCCTCTTTGCTCCTAATCCCTTAAGTAAAGCCATAAACTGTTAGAAGGTTAAGGAATTAGTGTTAGGATGGTAAAATTTAGGATATCTTTATTGATGAGGTAAATATTTTGATTAATGTTGGGAAAAGCTCTGGTATACAAGCAATAGACCGAAAGTAGAGAACATACACCAAAGGTTGAATAATATCCCACATCGGGACAAATATCATTTGTATACTGTGTTTGACACCTAATGTGTGCGTCTTGTATTGATCAGATGATTAAGTCATCTCCTTTCTCATCTTAGTTTCTCACGTGAACAAACTTGAATGAATGCAGTGAGGTTTTACAAAGATACATTGTTGTCTGTCTCTTCCTTACCCCCACCTTCTCCTATTTCAATGAACCAAGGGACACGAGAATTAACGTAAAATTTGGGAAGATTGCCTGAGCGTTTTAAACTATTAAGCTATTTCCTTCTCCAATGTGAATAAGCAGTTAACTTTAACCATCAGAAAAAGCTACTGCACCTTTATGCAACTCAACCAGCAAAAAGGAAACATAATAGTTGAGGTTTTACGAAATGAAACGCAATGATACAAGGATGAATATAAACTTATAATACTAAACAGTAATTCAGTACTAGACCCTCAAAGTTCATTTTCCTTAAGTATGGGGTAAGGGAAATTAAACAAGATCCAGAATGAGAAAGAGCGACTGTTTCTTCTCATTGCATAAATGATCAATATCATTTTGTTTCTAACCTTAATAAATATGAGATATAAGAAACATTCTTTCAGGAGTTAGAGCCTCAGCCAGTGGAATTAAGACGATTGTTAGACTGGATTGAATGAGAGGTTGTTCTGCGGAGCAGTGAAAATCGTACATATCTGGAAACATATACGTTTTAATAGTAAACAGTTCAACATTATATGCCGGAAATGGTATCAAAAAATCGTTACATTGAAACTGTTCTACATTTCTTTCACATTTATTTCTCATGTGTTTTAGCATTTGGACTCATTCACACTTTTTAGTGATGACCACAGCAATGCAAGTAAATACAAATGACAAAAAGTACCCATAACCACACACTCTCAAATAATGACTAGAAGGATAACCAAATAATTACCATATTCACCGACGAGAAAGTTTGCTATCGCAAAACATACCTTTTGTCTCTTGAGCCTTTCATTCTCCTCTTCGAGGCGTGAAACCTTGTTCTCCAGTTCATGGGTGTAAGCCTGTCGATCAAAAGATAATATTTCAATAGCCATGGAGACGATATACTATATCCAAGACTCAGCAACATATCACAAAAAGTCACCTGCTTCCTTGCTCGTGATCTCGCTGCAGATTCCCTATTCTTAATCATCCTCTTCTGCCTCCTTTCAACAGTCTTCTCAACCACATCTTCTGGTGCAACTCTTTTTCTTCCGAGTGTTTGTGTGTCCGATAATGTGCCCAACAGAGCGGTTGGAGACATTGTCATCTGAGATTCTGGATAAGATGCATCCATTATTGGGTTGGCAACAACAGCCAAAGGCTGTTGAACCGGATGTCCAGGCATAAAAACGGGTAGCATATTCTGCTGTTGTGGTTGCTGCGGTGGTATCTGAGGCATTGCATAATGTGACCACTGAGCTTGCTGTTGTGGCAATGCCATTGAATCACCCCCTAAACCAGAGCCTGAACTACTTCTCTTGCCCAGAGTCGGCTCAGCAACCACTCCAGCCTTAACCAAAAAATCCTCCAGTGTCATCTCACCAAGAGTGCGCTGTCGCTCCTGAGTTTTCCTATCACTATTATCCCTTTTCTGCCCCTGCTGAATATCCTGCCAAACCTGATCAACAGTCTTCTTACATAGATCACCGGTTAGTGTAATGCTCGACTGTCGATGCAGAGAACTACCCGAAGCAACCTGGCTATGCTGCAATGCCCCGTAATCCGTTCCCCCCATTCCTTGACTAGCCTCAACAGTCCATACAGTCTTAAGAAGCTCATCAAGATTCATACTGCTTAGTGGTTTCCCCAAATCCCCCAATTGATTCTGAACCTCATCAAGTGTGAGGCTATATAATGATCCTTGCCTAGCCAAAGCATTTGGCTTCGGGTCTTGTGCTTGAGTTGCACCCATACTATTACCACCACCACCACCACCACCACCACCACCCTGAGATCCCATCACCTAAATTTTCCACTCCAGAAAATCAATTCAAAGACTCCTTTTTTAACAAACCAAGAAACTAAAGTTCTAATCTTTAAATGTTTTTAGCCCAATGAGTAACATCACATAAATTTTCCACTCACCAGCCTGAATATACCCAACTAATCAATCACTCCAAAAATCAATTAAAGACTCCTTTTTTAACACACCAAGAAAGTAAAGTTCTAATCTTTCAATGTTTTTTTAGCCCAATGATTCACATCAAAAGACAATTCAAGAAATCAAACCCCATTTATCACTTCCAATGATAATCATAAAACCCATCAACAGATTTTCAAAAACAATAATAATCAAGAAACAGAATACCCAGATCAAATTCAAGAAAATGCTAGGGATTGAGGTTAAAAAAAAGGGAGAAACAGTGTTACCAAGAAAATGAAGAAATACCCAAAAAGGGAAATAATCTTAGGGAATGAATTAGCTTGCATGCAGCAACATATGTCCAACATTCAGCCATGAGAGAACAAAAAACCCAGAAACTATGCTGCCAAAAACCTGAGGCTCAATCCAACTTCAGGAAAGAATAGAAGCAGACCCACATTCTATTCTCTCTAGAAAAAGAAAAAAAAATATGTGCACTCCTATATAAAATTAGACATCCAAGACAACTTTCAAATAGATAATTAAAGAATTAAGTAAATCGTAACCCTTAGTTTTATATGCTAAGTACTGCACTATTTATAATTGTCCAATTTTAACCTCATTCTTGCCTATGTCATCATTTTTATAGGATCGGTTTTGGAACAAAGTTATTTATATGATTATAATTCACACATTTAATATGGATAAATATTATGAACATTTTTGTGTAGAATTTATATCAGTATTAGCTTATACATCAAAATTAATATTTCAAAGGACCCTAATTTAAATAGTATGCATATAACAAAGAAGTAATGACTATTTTGATATATTGTAATTAGTCTGCTTAAAATTATAAATTAACTTTTACTTTCTCCGGTCCATTTTAATTATTTTTTAAACTTTTTTTTGTAATTTACAATATTGAATTTTTTCATATATTAAAAAAGAATTAACTTTTTTTTCAATATTATCCTTGGAGTAAAGAACCTATAAGTATTTGTTATTTTTTCAATGAACAAATTAATATTAATACTATCATGTTAATTAATGCTTAAAGATGATTAAAGTAGTGTTCGGTTTTTTGAAGCTTTCAGAAAGAAAAAAAAAAGTCTGAATCAATTTAACCAAAAAGCAAGAGGAATAAAAGAAAAGTTAAAAAGAGAGGCAGTGATCAAATTGTTATTTCAATTAAAAATGACAGAAGTAAATCAAATTCAACTTATTTAGTGGAGAAGCCAACCTAGGACAAATAAAAGTTTAAAATATACCCACTTTGCTCTGTTTATTAAAAAAACAAAGATAATGGGGTAAGTGTTTGAAGAGAAAAGGGGCCCATAGAATTCCCACATTTGGCACTTGATTCTCTCCTTTCTTAAAACTTTACAAAACCTAGGCCCCAGAGACCTGGTCTGTGCTGCTTTGCTCATCTTTTTAGGCGCACTCTTATTATACTCAGTAGAAACTGTAACATGCTAATGTGACTTGGCTGTGATCACAGCTGCTTGAGATGTGTATTTTTACGATTAGAGGGTTTTTTTTTATTTTTAGAGTTTGAAGTTCTCTCGACAAGAGTGAAGGAATCTCATTCATCCCATCATATCCCGAGATAATGTTGAAATTGGTTATATTTGCAAATGGATGCTTTTTCAGTATCACTTTTGTGTTTGCTAGTAGGCATTTTGATACTTCATAAGTTGGAAAATTATTTTAATGGTCCACTACAAATTGTTTGGAAAAGGCTAATTGATTCTTTTATCATTACCTAATATGGAAAGGATCTCTATTTGTTCACACCTTTGTCATTGGCAATACTAAAATAGTTTAGTCCACCATGGAGGGATAGGGACGCAGAATTAAACGTGATATGAATATGCTTAGTGTATTATTGAATGGAAGCTTGTGATTTTTATGGACTTGAACATGGACTTTCAAGTCAAAAGGATTGTCGATGCTCTTAACTTAGCCATATCTGGCCTTTTATCTTACGTAAATAAAAGAAATTATGACACATTATATAAAAAAGTGTATGAAATACCATGTGTGCTTGGAGACTCACCATCCACAATATTTTAAGTGTTTATTTTCTTAGTGTTTGATTAATAAAAATAAAATATTGACCCAAGAATATTTTAACGAGGGGCGGCTGGGGTGGGACGAGACAGCGGGAAGGGGGCTTGAGAGTGGGGGGGGCTTGCTAGGGAGGGGAAGGTGGGCAACAAGTGTGTGGGTTGGAGGTGGATGAGGCTGTCGGGTGGGGGTGGGCAGGGTAAGGTCGGGGTGCAAGGTGGTAGGTCAGGGTTTGGGGGTCAAGGGGTGGCGAGAGTGTGAATTGGGGTTGACAGTAAGGGTGGGAAATATTGAGGGAAAATTTTGAAAAATCTTCCGAAATCATTTTCCTTCAATTTGCATCTTCAATATTGAGGTAAATGCAAACAACAGCCACAAATTTCGTCTGCATTCTCAAACATTCACAAATGCCAAAAGGCACATTCAAATTGCTCAATTTATTAAATAGATTTTTTTTTCTATATAATATTTGAAGCTTATTTATCAAAATTGTCCTAATTTTATATATTATCCGCCCTAAATAAAGATTACTTATAAATTATATATAATACATTATTAATTCCGTAAATTAGGGGATTTAGTTATATATTTTTCCTATTTTCTCTCATCTTTTCTTTTCCTATTCTCTGCCACCCTATTCTCATAGCTCAGTTACATCTCCATATCATTGGCAACCCTAATCTACTAAATTATGTTCTTTTTCGTTTGCGTCTACACTGAAAGTGGCAAAAAGTGTCTTTATAAAATAAATAAAAAATAAAAAGAGGATTGAATAGGTAAGGAACTTAGAAAAGGTTCGATTTGGTGCATTCCTAAATATAGCGACCTCTTCTCTGCTTAGTTCGTCCCAGAAATTCGAAACAGATTTGTGCTATTCTTCATGTCCTTTTTTAAAACTGTTAATTCTGAAGAAAATAAAATAACAAATAAACAGAAATATAAACGAAACAAAAGTTAATCCGAGCCCACTGAATTCACAGTGTTTCTTTAAGTAATTTAACCCCCTCCTAGTACTAAAGGTTATGGATTATTTTCTCCCAGGATAGAATGAATTACACACTGGTGTAGTGGTACTTCAAATCCCAGTGTTTCAGCGAACACAAAGTTCGATAGCAAATCACACTTACTATTGTTTTCTTTGAAGTTAAAAACAATGCAGAAGAAAGCAGGAGAACTCAGAAAATCGTATAGAAAATCTGAAAGAATGGACTTGTATTTATAGCCAATGTTGAGCTCAAAACTGAAGAGGTGCAACTCTTTAGAATGGTTGTTTATGTAAAACGGCCATAACATAAATGCCATAATATAACTGGCTATTTACTCAACAATAAATCGGAATTCAAGAGGGAGGTTAATTTTCAGTTACAAAATCGAAAAACGGAAAATGGAAAAACGTTTAATATCCCGTTGGATTTAATATTAACATTCTGTTAATTAATCAATTAATCAATCGATCGATCATTTGGCTGAATCCGAAGCTGAAGCCGAGCCGAGCGAGCGACGACAATGGCGGCGCGAGGCTTGCCTTCTTCTCAACTCTTTAAGAGCTGGAAGAAGAGCAATTGAATATATACCTATCAAAAACCTTTTCCTCTTCCAATATGGGACAATGTCCCTTTGTCAAGGAGGGAATCTCAAGTGAAACTCAAATATTTTATTTTCCCTCTATTTCCCATTCACCCTCTTTTAAGTCTAATTTAGCTTAAAACTTCTGTAACAGTTGTGAATATCCCAAACAGGACATATATATCAATGATCTCGAGATAAGTTGGAGTTGAAGCGTAAGTAGAACAGAGAGATGATAAATTTATATGGTGCAACAACATATAAATTAAAAATAAATGTCGTAAAAATTTAATACAAATTTGATACATCTACAACATCATATAAACTAAAAAATAAATTTTATACAACTAATTATACAATATACAACTTAGTTATAACTTATCTACAACTTTCATATATAGTAAAATAAAGTTCATACAACTAATTATACAATATACACCTACTTACGACTAATCTACAACTTATCTACAACTTTCATACATTATTTCTACAGAGTTAAATACAACTACAATATCATACAACTTAAATACAATTTTTATACAATATGTCTTTTGTATATTTATGGGTGCGTGTTTCTTCCTCTCTAAAATTCCAATCAAAACTTTCTCTCTTAATATAATTTTAATACATATCAATAATTTTATGTAAAAAGATAGTATTGATAACTTAAATATAAATTTTATACAACGATTCATACATTATACAACTATTTTTAAATTTTCATACATCATTCAAATAAAAATATATATATATAACTACAACAAAATACAATTTACATACAATTATACTACAACTTTACTAGAATTTCGTAAGTCTATTGTATGTCATGTCTTCTTCTTCTTCTTTGAGTTTCAATATGAAATTCAACCAAAATTAAGTCTAATTTTCACCAAACATCCTCAAAATTGAGATATAAACTCCAAACAATATCCTCAATTATTTGCAACAACACCCAATCCAAACAAATAACGATTTTTGAAAACCCAAATTCAATTTCAAAGTTTCAAAATTTTTTAATGGCTGTCAATGGTGGAGAGTCAAACACCTTCAAAATTTATTGATTGACAATTTCAATTTGAACACCAATTATGCAACATGAAAGGAAATTGCTAAGTTAAAACGACTGAAATCCATTGATGAATTTCATCAAAACAATATACAACAAGAAAGCATAAAAAACATAGAACACCAGATAAAGAAAAATTAAAAAAAAATAGAGAAGGAGAGTAGAGAGAAAGACGGAGAGAGATTGGGCAAGTATAAAGGGATAAGAAAAAAACTGATATTTCTTATTCAATTTCTAATATAAAAAGATACTCGTTTAATTTCTAAAATGTATATAATTGGTAAATTGTATATAATCATATAACTAAATTGAGGGTAATAAAATTTGTATTTCAAAAAGTACTACTAAAATTTTTTTGACACATTTTCTTCCATTATCTTACGCTCAGACCTTTATGATGATCCAAGTTCTAAAATCCCTTCAAAAAGTTCAAAAAAATTCTCACCACTTTTCAAGAGTTGATATAACTTATCCCGAATTTTAGATCATTGCTCCATCGCCTACCAGATTGAACACTTTTCTTTTTGCTATTAATGGCGGATCACACTGCCGCAAAATGTTCTACTATAACCCGTTTATGTGATATATTTTTCTTTTTTAATTTGTTCACAAAAACAACGATTCATTTTTATATTTAAAAATAATTGAACTTTAAACTTTATTTTACCCTTAATAATTTATTGTCACGCAAATATTTATAACTTTTTTTAGATCACAAGTTTCAAAAAAATTTCTTTATTTTTTAAATTTTGTGTCCACTCAAAGTGTGTCACATAAATTGGAGTCCGGAATCAAAATGTGGTTCTTTTGGATTCAAAGAATCATAATGTGTAGAAAAAAGACTTTCATATTTTACCCTTAATAATTTATTGTCACGCAAATATCAATGACTTTTTTAGATCATGAGTTTCAACAGTTTTTTATTTTATTTTTAAAATTTTGTGTTCATTCAAAGTGTGTCACATAAATTGAAATGAAGATAGTAATTTTTTACTTTAATATTTTTAAGGACACTGTCCTTAACAAAAAGAAGAATAAGCTCTAGAGTCTAGGGTAGCTTCTTTGTATGACCAAATATATTATATATAATCTAGGATTCTATATATTGTTGACTTGGAAAAAGTTCAGACTGCAATTCGTTCTTTCATAAACAAACCTAGCCCACAATATAGTGCAGTAGTTTTCACTGACAAAAAAGAAAAGGAGAAAAAAAATTCTAAGATGTGTCTTAACCCCACTAACATTGTTTTATTAGCTGACCTATGATGTAGATAGAATCAAGCGGAAAGTAACAATAAATTGAAACAAGAGGATATACGTATATGTCGTTATTGAAAATTCAATTTGTAGAACATAAATCCAAGCATAAGTAACTTGAAACACCTTGTTCACACTAAAAGTGTGGCAGAATTAATAAAGTGGGTATGAAATAAATACATCATCTGTCCGAAAATACATAAACAGAGTTTTATGAATCTAAGGCTACCATGAGCAAGAGACAGCTACAACCGGAACGCATGTACATCTTCAAGGCCAGCTCCCGTCGAACAGAGTAACATCATCAGTCAACATCTGCACGCAAGTTGTAGAAGTGTAGTATGAGTACAATCGATGCCATGTACTCAATAAGTAACAAACCTAACCTTAGGTTGAAAGTAGTGACGAGCTGGAACAAAGGTCGGGTCCAACACTAATAGCCAACAACAGTTTATAACAACATAAAGCAAATAATAAAAGGAGTAACTCAGAGATAAAATGCTAATCTTTTTCATATTTTTTTTCCGAAAATAGTTTCGCTTTTCAAGTATATCAGCGAAAACCCAACTCTTTTACCGAAATCGTCGAAAATACGAGTAAATTTGAAAATTGTGATTTTTTCTCACAATCCTTTCAACAATAAATATGATGTTTCGTTTTCCTTTCAGATAGCAAGTGTAAAATACCTCTCTATGCCCATATGTCAAGATGTGTGAGAAGCCATGAATGACGCGATACTATACAGCATGAAGAAAAATGCATCTTTATGCCTGTATGTCAAGTATGCATGCCAAATTCGATGCGAATCGGTGATAAAAACCATATGCATACTCTCAGAGTATCAATTCACTCAGTCCTCCCAGTAACTCATTCCTCACAGCCACTCAGACCTCACAACCACTCAATCCTCCCAATCACTCGGCACTCGACACTCGCACTCAGTAGGTACCTGCACTCACTGGGGGTGTGTACAGACTCCGGAGGGGCTCTTTCAGCCCAACGATATAATCTGCATGGACAACTCACGTGCTGCATGGACAACTCACATGTTATAGTATCAATATCAGAATCCGTACGGACAACTCACGTGCTATAGTATCAATATCCTCATAATCAGGCCCTCGGCTTCACTCAGTCATCAATCTCTCTAGTTTCTCGGACTCTCAATGTCATGAAATATCAGCCCAAAAATAATGATGTGATGCATCAATAAATAGTAACAAAGACTGAGATATGATATGCATGTGAATGTGTATGACTGAGTATGTAATGCAATAAAAACAGATAGCTCAACAACAGAAATGACCTCGGTGGGTCCCAACAGGACAAGCATATAGCCTAGTCATGGATTCTAGCATGGATCACAACTCAATAACTCAAGTACGTAGAAATTTCATTGTTATCGGTAAGATAGGGTAACTACATAGTACCACAGAAATAACGGAGTCACAATTCACACGGTGCACGCCAACACACCCGTCACCTAGTATGTTCATCACTTCAGTACAAATCACATAGCACGTATTTCGGGGTTTCATATCCTCATAACTAAGTTTAGAAGTGTTACTTACCTCGAACAAGCCAATTTCAATATCAAGCAAGCCAAGCTATGCTCCAAAAATGCCATCTCACGCATACCGACCTCCGAACGACTCAAAACTAGCCAAAAGCAACTAAAATACATCAAATAATGCCAATGGAAATAAACCCAATCGAAAAGGTCGAATCTTTAATCAAAAACCCAAAATCAGCCAAAAAAGTCCAACCCGGACCCACACCTCAAAACTCGACAAAACTCATAAAATCCGACAACCCATTCAATTACGAGTCCAACCATTCTAGTTTCTCTCAAATCCGACTCCGAATCAATGTTCAAAACTCAAAAATTCGCTTTATGAAACCTTACCCTAAAACCCCTGATTTCTCTTTAAAATCATCAACCAATTGCCAAAAATGAAGCTGGATTCATGGAATAAAATCAAAACCAAGTGTAGAACATTTATCCCAATCCTTGTGATGGAGATTTGCTTCAAAAATCGTCTCAATCCGAGTCCCACATCTCAAAATATAATAAAAGAACCAAAACCTCGATTTATAGCATTCTGCCCAACATTTTCACATTTGCGAACCAATTTTTGCTTCTGCGGAATCGCACATGCGGCCAAATCTTCGCTTCAGCGAACAAATCAACTCACCAGCCATCGCTTCTGCGGAACATCAGTTTGCAACTGCGTGCACGCAGGTGCGGTTCTACCACCGCACGTGCGCCAATCCTCGCCCCTGCGCTCCAAGGCACCGCTTCCGCGCTTCTGCAGGTGCGGTCCATTTCTCGCATCTGCGGAAGCCTTCTCCTAGTTCCTCCTCGTTCATGCGACTCTTCTGCTGCTTTTGCGGCTCCGCACCTGCGCCCATAACTCTGTAGGTGCGGTCACACCAGAACCAACAACAACTAGCCATGAGAACATGAAGAAAAATGATTCGAAATCAATCCGAAATACACCTGAGCCTCTCGGGACCCCGTCCAAGTATGCCAACAAGTCAAATCACGCATAATAACATTGAAACAACGAATCACACCTCAATTCAAACTTGCTGAACTTTGAATTTTTCAACTTCAATAACTCATGCTGATACATAGTAAATCAACCCGGAATGAACCCAAATTTTGCACATAAGTCCCAAAATGACAAAATGAAGCTATTCCAATTTCTGAAACCACAATCCGAATCCGATATCAATTCCAATTCATGATCACAAAAGCACCTTGAAAAATTTTCATAACTCCACCTTCACCAGTGAATTTGCACCTCATGAGATTCTAAAGTGCTCAAAGAGATAGAGATTTTTCATCAACTCAAGAACACATCTAACATCGGCGAGAGTTCTCACCACACCATCGTGCATTTTGATCTGAATTGTGTCTTTGCCAATAATGTTACAAGTAGCATTGTTACCCAACTGGAAAACTCCACCTTCAACTGAATCATATGTAGAAAAAAGTCCCTATTGGAACACATATGATACGAACAACCGGAATCTAAAATCCACTCATTATCAGATTTGAAACTAGTTTCAGTTGCTAAAATTATAGTTCCCTCATTAATCTCATTAGTAGCTACACTACCTTCATCAATGTCATCTTTGTGCTCAGTATTCCTTTCCTTATGCTTTTCTTTATTCTTCAGCTTGTAGCATTCGGAGATAATGTGACCTTTCTTATGACAATAATGACATTCTAAATTATTGTAACTGGTTGTTGAGTCGAATTTACCTCTAACAAACAAGCCAACTTCCGCTTGAGTTCCACTGGTTTCCCCAATAATATCACTATCTACCTGTTCTTTTAATTTTAAAATAGATTTAATATCCTTATAAGAGATATTATCTTTTGCATAAAGCATAGTATCTCTTGTATGCTTAAAAGATGGGGTGGAGAACAAAGCAGTAATACAGCTTGATACTCATCTTTAATTTCTGCGTCTATATTACTCAAATCCATAAGAATGGAATCAAATGTGTCAAGATCACAGAGAATAGAGGTACCTTCACCCATACGAATTGTATAAAGTTTCTGCTTTAGGAGGAGGGGGCCTTGCTGATCAATGAATGTGTTATTTAGGCCTCGAATTCGACATTAGAAATGCGACTTGCTTTAATATATTAACTATTGAACTATCCGTGCTGCTATGATGTACTCCGTTAATTATATTTTTAAATATTCAAATATTAATCTTAACCAAAAATACAATTAACTATTTTTAATATATTCAAATGTTTGGTCTTAAAATTTCCTTTTGAGATCTACAATTTGTCCATCTATTATTGACCTTTTTAATTTGTTTTGTTAAGAGAATTACAAAAATATTTTTTTCCATTAGTTTCTATATTTATAGTTTTGGGAACTTCTATCTTATAAATATTTTGTTACATTTTTATTTCTCATACAATAAAGATGTTTCCCCCCTAATTTAAGTGTAATAAGCGTGTACATACATTTATATATATAATATATTCTTTGATATTAGCATGTACTAACTTGATTTCATTTCCTTAAAACGTTAATATTTCGTACTTATATAATTGTATCCTATTTAAAAGATCATGAAACTAAAGAAATAAAATAAAAACTTAAAGAAAAACAAAGGCTGGTATGACTTCATCTCTATAATTTTTTTTTTTTTGCTAATGGAAGTAACTTTTATTCAACAAGACTTTCTACATGGAGGACACTGGACGCATAGTCCCAATACCCAATTTGTCTTTTAGTAGTACATTCAAAATAAAGAGGGTGGGTGTTGGAAGAACATGATTTGACTTCTTTCTTCTGGTTCCCTGCCTTTCCCATAGCAGGCCAGTTTGTCCGCAGCGTTGTTTGCTTCCCTATATATGTGGGCCACATGAGGCCTCCCTAGCTGCTCCAATAGAAGCCTGCAGTCATGTAATAAAAGCGAGTAAGCAAGATTCTCTGATTCTAGCAATTGACCAATACTTGTGAGTCAGTTTCCACAGTTAGAGGAGTAAGTGTATTTGTGACTGCCATTTTCAGCCTCTGTGACAAGATAGGAGTTCCATGTGTAAAGCAGAATGAGCATAGTTAATTGACGAAAAACCAATAATCCAATTTCCTTTCCGATCTCTTATTATTCCCCCCTCCTCCTCCCATGTTTGTTATTGGGTCATAGGCTCCATCTATGTTAAGCTTGTAATATCATGTGGGAGGGGGTGTCCAAGAAATTGTTATGAGTATTTTCTGAGGTTTATTAAGGTATCGCGATACTAAGTGATGGTATTCTAGAGTATTGAAAATTATATCGTGGATGGTAAGAGTTTTTTCCACATGGCTGAATAGTTTTTTATTCCTATTTCTCCAAATAATCCATAGTGTTATAGGTACTAGTATTTTAACTGGGATTGTGTGGTTGTTGGTGGAAATGAAATTTGTGGTTGAGCATAGCTCACAAATTGATTTTTCAATGTTGGAGGGAGAGAGTGAGATGTTAACAACATTCCAAATTGATGCAGCAGGGGGGCAAAATATGAATATGTGCACTGCTGTTTCTGGTGTGGTCTTGCAGGTAGCACATGTGTCGATATTGATAATATGTCGGAATGATAGGTTGGTTGCTGTAGGTAATTTATTATTAACAAGAAGCCAGAGAAATTTTTTTATTTTATTAATAACTTCAGTTTTCCATACCCAGTTGGTTAAAGGTTTCAAGGAAGGTGGCAAAGTATTTACATTTTTTAGGTAGCATATGTATGCCGATTTGGTTGAAAAAGATCCAGAGTTGGTGAACTTCCAGTAAAAAGAATCTTTCTTAGGTTCGAATTCCTTGATGTAGGTGTTGGTGAGCATGTGTTGGAGATGACGGGGTAGTTGTATAGAGAGAGTAGTGAAGTCCCATTGTGAGTGTGGTAGAAGTAAGTTATTTACAGTTGTAGAAGGGTCTGTTAGGGTGAGGGGGCCTTGTATGAGGGATCTGAGGGAAGTAGTGGAAGTGATCCAGTTATCTTCCCAAATTCTTACGTTTGTACCTGTAGTAATGTTCCAGCCTATTCCTTGCTTGTAAATGTCATTATTCCTACTCATACTTTTCCATGTATATGAATCAGTGTTTCTGCAAGTAGTTTGATTTAGAGATTGCCGTTTTTTGTATTTCTCCTTTAGGATTTTCACCCAAAGTTGTTCGGGTTGGGAGTAGAAGCGCCATGTTAGGCTGAAAATTAGGGAAGAATTTTTTGCAGTTACGTTAGGAATGCCTAGTCCACCCCAGGTCTTAGGAGTGGTAGCAGTTTCCCAATTTGTTAGATGGAGTCTTCTTTTTGTATCCATTGATCCCAAAAGGAAGTTACGTTGGATGCGATCAATTCTATTAATAATATTTTTTGGAAGAGTATTGACTTGCATTATATATTGGGGGATTGTTGCAAGAGTTGACGTAATCAACGTAACACGTTTTGCCAGTGATAACATGTTCGCTTTCCAACCTTGGAGTCGATTGTTCACGCGGTCAATGATATGTTGGTAATCCGTGCTTTTTGGGTGTCTGTTGGTAATGGGGAGACCTAAGTAGATCCCAAATTTATTGGTTGGAGTGATGTTGAGCATATTCGCAATTAGTTATTGGGTGTTAGTGGAAATATTTTTTGAGAAAAGAATTTTTGATTTATCAAAGTTAAATTTTTGTCCAGAGGCGAAAGAAAGTTTGTTGAATGTGTTGATGATGGATGCGGCATTTTTGGTATCTGCTATAGCGAAAAGAACTAAGTCATCTGCAAAGAGGAGGTGAGAAAGGTTTGCGGAGATTCTCCCTAATTTAATTGGGTTCCACATGTTGGTGGAAGTTTGAATATTAATGAGCCGTGTAAGAGATTCCATACAGATTATGAACAAATATGGAGAGAGCGGGTCCCCTTGTCTAATGCCGCGTGTGAGATGGAAGGGAGCTGAAGGTTTACCATTTATTAAGATTGAAATGGATGAAGATGTTACACATGACATGATTAGTGAAATTACTTTGTTAGGGAAGTTGAGACAGAGTAATGAATACCTTATGAAGGACCATTCTAGACAGTCAAAGGTTTTTTCGAGGTCAATTTTTAACATCATGTGCCCTATTTTGCTATTGATTTTTGAGAAAGAGTGGATGGCTTCTTGGACAATGATGCCATTGTCGGTTGCCCGTCTCCCCGGGATGAAGCTGCATTGGTTGGGGCTAATTATTTTATGGAGAAGTGGTCTTATTCGATGGACAATAATTTTAGTAATAGTTTTACAAATAGTGTTACAAAGACTGATGGGACGATATTGAGTAAATTTTTCGGGTTTTTGACTTTAGGGATTAGTACAATGTAAGTAGTATTAATATCCTGAGGGATAATACCTGTTTCGAAGGCATCCATGCAAACTTTTATTAAGGCGGTGCTAGTTTGTTGCCAAAATTTTTGAAATAAAATGGGATGAAGTTCATCAGGACCCGGTGCTTTAAGGGGTTGGAATTAGTCAATGGCTTTTTTAATCTCAAGAATGGACAGGTTTTTTGATAGAACAAGTTGGTCAGTCGTATTAATAGCCTATTGGTGAGGATGATAGGTATTTAAATCACCGAGGATGAGGTCAGTATTGTATATCTGTTTGAAGTGTGTTATGATGGTTTGGGTGATTGTTTCTTTGTCTAGAGTCCAATTTCCAATTGTGTCAGTTATGCCAAGAATTCTATTTTTCTTCTTCTTCTATGAATTGTGGAAGTGTGAAAAAATTTTGTGTTTGTATCTCCATCATTTAACCAGAGAATTCGAGATTTTAGTTTCCAAAAATCTTCTTCCTGTTGTAGAATGTTGTTGTATTCAGCAATTAGGTTAGTTTCAAGGTTGTAATGGAAAGGTTTTTTGAAAACATGGTTCATTTGCTGAAGACCATCAATTCTTGCTGTTATTTGCCTTTTTTTTAAAAATATATTTGCAAAAGAGGAAAATTTTCATTGATGGGCTATTTTTTTGAAGTTATTAACAGCAGAGGTGTAGTCAGTATCAGGTTGCCATGAGTTAGTAACAAGATTTTTGAATTCAGGGTGGCGAAGCCACATTGTTTCAAACCTAAAAGAGTAGGGGGGTTTTTGGGTTTCACGTGTAAGGTTTAGGAGTAGGGGGCAGTGGTCAGAATAAATTCGAGGCATGTGTGTAACGTTGGAATATTGGTAAAGCTGAAGCCAAGCAAGGTTGCTCATAAATCTATCTAGCCTTTTAAGTATGAGTGAGCTTGCAGTATTTGGTTTGTTAGTCCAGGTGAAACAAGGCCCTGTGAATCCTAGGTCTATCATGTTCATATGATTTAAACAACTGTTAAAAGCTGCTACTCTATTACTGTTAAAAGCTGCTACATCGAGAAATGTCAAGGTCAAACATTCCTCTGTCAGTAGAATAGGTTCTATCAGGAGATCGTGGATGTTTTGTTGCTCTTCTTCTAAAGTTGGGACCTTCGGTGGTGGTGAGTTTTCTGTGGTAGAGTTGAGTGACTGGGAGCGTTCCATCTCCGGAATAAGTTGGTCCATAGAGAAGTGTTGAAGTTGTGTTGGAGTTACTGGCGTGTGTAAGGTTTGGAGGATTTGGTTTATGGACAAGTTTGCAAAGTTGTGCAAGGGGAGTGAGGGATAGTTGAAGTTGGGATAAGTTTGGTTCATTAGAGGCTTCCCGGTCATGTTTCCCAGAGGATATGAGTCATCCTGTTGGACTGTTTGGTTGAAATGGTTGGAAGGGGGTCGGGAGAAGAGGGTCTTGGATGTTCATGAAGCTTTAGTTGAAGTGAGTCATTTCTGGAGGGTTTAATTGGTAGGATGTTAGGTCTAGAGGGATGTGGTTGGATGTCCAGTTGGGCAGTGGTTGGTAGAGGCTGAATGATTCTAAGTTGAGGTGGTGTTGAGACTGGTTGAGGTCGAATGGTTGAAAAAGGTTGCTGAAGGGTGTTATGTTGGTTTAACCAAGGGGCAACGAGTGCAATTGGTACATGCATGGGGGATGAAAGTTTGCATGGTGGTTGACTGGCTCGTGAGGGTGTTCGAGGGTGGAGGGGGGCTGGTCGAAGCTGCTTGTTGAGGGCGTAGATTAGGTGGGACAGTGGAGGAGGTGGTATGTTTTGAGCGAGACATGATTGAAGTTGGTGTGGTTGAGTTGTTGCTGTTGCGTTGGGGATGAAGGTGATGAGGGGGATGCAGTGTTGTGGCGATTTATAGTAGGTTGGGGTGGTAAGTTTGTGTTGTATTTAGGAGTAATAAATGGTGTCTTTTCATAATTGAGGGAGGGGGAGTTGAAGGTGGAATAGGGTGTAGGACTAGTGTTACTATTTGGTAAGGATTTTAGGGGATTTTTGATTGTACTTTGGGTATTCTTCTCTGACAGGGAGTGAATAATACTTCTAACTAATCCTTGGGATGGGGCTTCATTGGCGTCTATTGTGAATTTGTCACATGCCGATATTACATTGCTTTGTGTAATTAGTTTGGTGGTAAGTGATGTGTGTGCTTTGTGTGTGTGTGTGCATTGTGTGTGTGCACATGCTTTTTCTGGATTTCGTTGCTAGAAATCGTATAGTCAGCAGTGGAATCGAACAAGGGTTTGCTGTTTTCTTTGAGAATGTTATTAATAGTAGGTGTAGGTTTAGAAGATAGGAGGGGATGCTGTTGGGGGTTAAGGAACGCTAGTGGGTTAGTTGGCTTAGGAGCGTGAGAGGGTGAAGGAGTTGGAGATGAACTGGTAGTTTGGATAGGGTTAAGGGGTGAGAGGTTATTTAGCTTATTTGTACTAGTAGTCTGTATTTTGGATGAGGGGTTGGCCGAATTTTTATTTCCTAGTTTGGTTAGATTGTAAGTATTTTGGTTGGTAGATATGTTGGTAGGAAGAGATTTTGTGGTACTAGTAGTTGGATTTGTAGGTGTTCTAGAAGATTTATTAGGTGTAGGAGGTAAATAGCTAATGTTAGGGGTAGTGTTAGGGGATAATGCCTCTAGGGTATTGGATTTGTTTCCCAGGTTTGAAGTAATATTTTTGGAGGTGTTTTGGTTTTTAGTTAGGTTAGTATTTGCATGGGAAACGTCTGTGTGCATGGAATTTGTCTGGTTTGTCCTAGACTTAAGAAGTGGGTTTTCAAGAGGTGATGTGTTATTTCCTAAGGTGGAGAATGTATTTTGTGTACTGGTAGTATGAAATTGTTTGATAATGGGATATTGAGACTTTGAGTTTTTGATGGATTTTTTTTGAAATATTACTGTTGACCAAGGGCCATCCGTAATTGTAATATCATTTTCATAATAGTTCCTTTCTTTTTCTTTTTATATATATTTTTTTTTTCTGTTTGTTGATTTTTTTCATTTTCTTTTTATTTTTTTTCTTCTTTTTTTTCATTTTTCTCTTTTTCTTCATTTTTCTTTTCTTCTTTTTTTGTGTCTGTGTTGTACTGTTCCATTAGAGTCGATGAAGACGTACCTTCCTGCGATGAATCATGTTTCAAGCAATTGTATAGTGTGTGGCCAAGACATCCACAACTTTGGCACAAAGGTGTTGTACTCTCGTAGTGAATTTTTTTTTAGATGACTTCCAATGAGGATATCTCTTGGCACAGGCTTACCAAGTTGGACGAGTATACAAAGACGTGCATAGCGACCTCTGCTAGCATTCCTTGTGAAACTGTCTATTTTTAGGATAGCACCAATTGTGCTTCTAATTTTACGTAAGATAGTAGAGTCATACCATTCAGTCGGTAGTTCAAGTAGGCGAATCCAAATTGTGGAGAAAGACATTTGGTGTTCTGTAGGGTTGAATTTGGTTTCTCATTTTCTGACAGTTAGAAATTGAGATCCTATGAACCAAGGCCCCTAATTTAGGATTTTGGACTGATTTTCTAGTGATCTAAACTTGATGAGGTAGTAGTCTTCCCCTAAATCTATCAAATTTAAATCTTCATTGAGGTTCCAAAGAGTCTTAAGTTTTGTCCTAAGGAGGATGTATCCAATTTTTTTTCCAAGTAGCTTAACAATAAGAGCATGTTGCCAGGGTTCGTATAGCCTTGCTTTTTCTTCTGAGGAGATGGGGATGAAGAACAGGTGGTTTGAAGGGTTTTCATTTTTCATCATGGAAGGTTATTTTTGAGAAGTCTTGTTGAATAGATTCAATTGGAATAAAACAATTATCTTTTAGAAGTTGATCTTGAAAGCTTATTTTAGTTTCCGTAGGATGGTGGTGACTGTTGGTGCTTCGATTGAGGAGGTCTTCTTCTTGTTCTGTCATGAGTGCATCCGTTGATTCTATCTTGGTTAATGATAAGTTGTTGATGAGTTTTGGTATTTCCTCTCTCTAGATGTTTAGAGAGAAGCAGGAGAAATTGAAAGAATGTTTCAGTACTTGATCAACCCTCTATAAATTGTTTCACCCTGTAGGATGCATTGGATTAATGGAACTTCTTGAAGTGATTTCATACTCGTGGAAGCACTACATTAGGTGAAGCACACAATCGTGCTTATCATTTGATAAAATAACGAATCTTTAGCAGAAAGAGCAAAATATAGGCAAAAGTTTTATATTTAAATTGAAGCATTAACTGCGATCATACTAAAAGAATAACATAACGAATATCATTCTGTCACAAATAATATGATATGCTCTTTTTCCCCACTCACTCACTACACTCTCTAATCAATAAAAAATTATGTACAAAAATTATATATGAAATAATAATTGAGGAAATAACTGAAAAGAGCTATATATATATATATATATATATATATATATATATATATATATATATATATATATATATATATATATATTGTAACCAATTCCATTAGTAACTTACATTGAGTGTAATACGAATAAATAATAACGTATACTATCGTTATAGAATTAGTGTCAGCTATTAATTAGTAATAAATCATAATAAACAATTTGGAACGGCCATTGAAAGGGCAGTCTTTATTCCCTTTCATCATGTATTGTTGAGTTCCAATTAAACCTTAAATTATTTGAATGCAATAATTAGTTATTGTATCAAAAAGAAAGGGAAAAATCCAAAAAATGAGATAATAGATAAATAGGATCTTTGGCCGTAGAGATATGCCATGTCAGCATTTTTTTTCATATATATATATATATATATATATATACCTTGGAATGTAAATATATCGTTGGGCATATATAAAAAACCTTCATTTGATTGTTTTATTAACAATTTTTATTGTAATACAAGTCTAGATGAGAAATTTTGACTGCTAACTTAAAACTTTCATTGGAACTTGTAACCGCAACTACAAGAAATTTACAATAACGACCCTATTGACGTTCAGAAAATAAAGCTGAATTGTTGAAAAGAAGCGAAAAAATTATATATAGACAGTTATATAAGCATTTGATATTCCAAATTTATTAGTTCAATTTGCGCCAATAAGATTCACTAAAGAGGGTAAAGTATTTCCAATCAAAATTCGAAATATTTTATTGGTACGAAGGAATTCCAATAATCGCATCATATCCCTTTGAGGGCGGTACAGAAGAAGAGTTTGGGATCTCCTTTCATAACTAGAATTTTAGTAGTGTATTTTATTCTTTAATAATAGATTAATTACATTATCTTTCACTTTCCATATTCGACGTACAATTAACATGTTGTTAGGATTGGGAATTCGGGTAGTGTAGAATTTAGCCAAAAAAAAGTTATAATGATAATAACAAAGATAATGCAAGTTGATAATAACGATAATTAAAGCATATAAAAGAGACATAAGGTGGTTCGGTTAAGATGACCTAAGTCCACAAGCGGGGAGGAGTAATTTCACTATAATAACCGGCACACAAAAGAGAGTACAAAATTAGAGATGAAACTCTAATTATACCAAAATATATCTCAAGCTACAATCACTCATAAAGAAGATGTTCACTCGAAGTGTTTCCCAATACTAACTTTATGCAATATAATAAAATTCTCTATTACAAGAATATTCAAAATGAGTTTCTAATCAAAATATGGAATGATTCAAATGAAGTAAGATGACCTATATTTACAGGGCAAAGTTCTTAATCCCAGAGTAAAGAAAAAAGAATAAAAAAAATACTTTTTTTCTTTGATTCCAAGCTAAAATTCTTTGGCTCTAAATTTAAATACTTTGACTCCAAGTTTGCTATGGACAAATTTAAGCCATATCGTACGCATGTTATGTTGTAGAATACGATGGTATAGCAAAATTATACATTGGATTTAACACACTGATAAGGTAAAATTTTCCATTGGCCATAGATTGGTGCATGGACAACAATTAGAAACGTCATACATCTCGGCCTACCTACTGTTTAGGTGACCCCAACTAGATCCTGTTCGGGCATTTACTCAAATTTGCTGGCAAAGTAATTTAGAGGCGGATTCAAGATTCAGTGAGCATGGACACTGATATTCAATATAAATTTATCACTGCTCGTAACTTATATATTGGCTTCGGCCCTGGGTACAAGGGCCTTCTGTTAATACCTACTACTTCTTGAAGATATTTGAAAGTATATATAGAGTTTTTACCTAAGTTTTCGAGTGCTGGTTTGTCCGACTCTATCAAAATTAAAGCTACTGATAAAATAAAAATTATTTCCGTTACATTTGATGTGGCAGAATTCAGTGTGATGGGAGTGTCAGTTGGAAATAAACTTTACATGTTATGAAGCAACACAAAAACTGTAAGTTACAACTATAAATAATTAAAAATATTATTAGAAAGTCAGGATCAAGTAAATTTCTTTTAACTGATCTGGAATAAGAAATTAAATCACATAAAGTGAAAGAGATGAATGGAATGAGTAAAACATAAAAACATGGCGGTGTGAAGGAGCTTGTTTGTCATGCGGCAAAGGCGAGAGACAAGCGTGCAGAATGAGAGCTAGCAATGGGTGGCTTATTATTAGCTCTGGCCACTGGCCTACTACTCACATGTCCTGCCGCAGAGATTAATGGCAACGGTGGACCCTCGGCCGACGCAAATTTCACCGGTTTTGGTCCTACATTTACCGCCTTCTCATGCCGACAACTCAACAATCCACTACCCTTCCACTTCCCTCCGTCGCCGAAAAGTCTCATGTTCGCGACGTTGTCAATTTCAGATATACTGGAATAATTAGTAATACTAGCACGGTCGAAACCTTCAGCTGTAGTGACACTCCAATCTATACTGACTTCGCTGGGTGCGTAACATTCTGTAGCTGCAACGCTTGGGGTAGCTGGTTCGTCCAGTGAATTTCGTTGGCGGTAAGAAGTTGCGATCGAAGTAGAAAAGCTCTCGATTTCAAACAAATCGGAGCTTGCGTCACTTGCAACGTCATCGTCTGTTGCTGTCACACGCGAAATCGGGCTTCCTGGAAACGGGAAACTGCATTCTGTTGATTTTCTTGAAGATGGTTGAAAAACTTCTAGTGAATCTCTGGCCGGATCTTCTAATATTGGGGAAATGAACCTTGTTGGTGCAGGTTTGATTCCGAGTTTAGCTTGTGTTGATTGGTTCAAGATTGGGAACGAAAATCCCCCGACAGTTTCAGTAAATGGTCTTACTGATGCCAACACGCGCTGTTGACATGCAATTGTGCTAGGCGTTACATGACTCTCTGACTCTGATCTTATCTGTATCGTTCCAATTTTATTTAACGTACCCAAAGGAATAACATGGGTCTCTGGTGGTTGCGGCCTCTGAGGATGTCCGCTTGAGTTTAGAATTGCCGTCGAATTTTTCTGAGACATGTTGGTAGCTTTTTCAAGTACCCTCTGATTGTGTTTGACAGCAAAATTTTCCGTTCTAGGATCCGAGTTAGTTTCCTCAACTTGAACCGATTTCTTCCCTGAGCAAGGACATTTTCGGCAAAAAAACCATTTACGAGTACTAAAAGAGCCTCTCTTTTTCTCATTAGGAGTACTTCTCAAGGAAACTGCAATAGCTCCTGGAGGATTTGATAGTAAGCCAGTTTGGCTATTCCAACTCGCTTCGGATGAAGCAGTTGGAGTAGCACGAAAAGAATTGGCACGAAAGTTTCTTCCGTAGCCATTATCTACGGAAGAAACTGACGAATCTCGGCGAACTGAAGTTAATTCAGATTGATCTGCTAAGTTCTTTTGGTTTTCTGGAGAGGAGTCATTGCTTTCACTGAAATATTTTTTTGCATCAAACACATTTATTTCGGAATCTTCGTGGCTGTTTTCTTCTGGTTTGAGATAAGAGGAGAAAGATGCATCTTTTAGGATATGGTTTTGGACAAAGGGTCTGTACTGCAGAGGATGTTCTGCTATAACAAGATTAGCAGGGTTCTGAGAGGATTTGTATTTTAAGGTTTTAACTGTTGTGAGGGAGTCCATCTTTCCCTTTTGTGGCTTTCTTTGTACAACTACACAAAAGAGAGCTAGTTAGTACTATTATTTATACCAATTCTTGAGATAATATTTGCTTTTGAGAATTCTCTGGACCACCTGCCATTTTAATTTGGAGTTTTTTAAAAGAACCTTCTATTTTTATTTTCCAAATTTCAGATGTCAGTTATTTGAAATTTGGATTGGTCATGTAGATTTAACCCTATCTATACCCGAAACCACTCCTCAAGCGGTCATACCATAAAGCCCAAAACTGGAGCTCATGTAGAATCTTTTGTTTCAGTCTAACAGCGGTAGGAAAAAGAAGGGGAGTCTGATACACAAGATATCCCGCATTCACGCACGGGCCGAGGAATGATCGCACTCCAAGAGATGCGATGTAGACAGCCTACCCCTAATGCAAGCATTAATGGCTTCTTCAGTTAGGCGTCCCTGAATGATTGGCGCAACAGTTAGACGTCCTTAGATGAAAGAGTAGTTTTTCAGGATTGGTCGTTGTGCGTCACCATCTCACACCAGTTCTACACATTCAATTAAAGTTACCATAAGAAAACTACAGTAAAGTCTACCAATTCAAACTATTTATTTGCTTTGCACTATTTTACATGTTTTAGGAAGTAGGTAAAATGTCCTATGCACATTAACTGGTAGTTATCATTTTAAAGTCCCATGTTCTAATAAATTAGCCAACTGTGGTTACATAATTGAAATATATTATTCATTTTCATTGTTAACACAAGAATTCTTTAGTGGAAATTTGGTCCTGACGATGTAGACCTGAAACATATTGCTGTATGGAGATGAGATATTTAACAATAATCTTGAAGAGGACCTCAACGTGATCGCCCAGTACTGGTTGTTGGATTTATCAAATTAATATTGTTGACACGGATGTAGTACTATACAACTAATGTGCACTTGTATTTTATTTAACTAAAAATTTATATAAAAAATACTCGTCCTATCACCCGCACCTATACACATGTGTCCATACAAACGCATGTATACATTTATATTTATATCTATCTATATTATATTAAATATACGAAATTTTTTAGCGAAATATCATTCGTCTTTTTGATCTTTAGCAATCGTATTTTTAATTGGATAAAATTGTAAGTACAAATAAAATTTCTTATAAAAAACAAAATTGTCACATGACAAAAAAGGAAAAGAAGAAAAGAACAAGTGGGAAGCTCCTCCTTAAATTTAAAAAGAATTAATAGGAGAATTAGTAGGATGTTAAGAAATTTAGCTCAAAGTAATAACATAAAACAAGAAGACAAGAATGTAGGGAGCAAGAGAGGTGTCACGACCCGAAATTCCCACCATCGGGACTGTGATGGCGCCTAACGCTGGACCCGCTAGACAAGCCAACGTAAATATTTAAATTTTCATTAATCCTTTATTATTAGATGAATACGGGTGAAATACAACACTTTTCATAAATAAAAGTATGAAAATGAAACAGGCTATATATCCATAACTTAATCCACTGCTTTTACGAAATACCAAAACAACCAAAATAACCAAAATAACCAAAATTCCAGATCTTTGGAGTCACAATATCACGGACTATCTATGAATAATACATGTAATGGTCTGAAATAGGTAAATACATCTGTTTCTGAATTAACTAGAACAAAAATAAAGAAATAGAAGGGGACGCCAAGGCCTGCAGACTACCTCGGTGTCTCCGACTGGACTGAAGGTAGCCTCCTAGCTCTAATGTCCAAAGGGTCCTATACCGGGATCTGCACAAACAAAAGATGTGCAAGTGTAACATCAGTTTAACTGACCCCATGTACTGAGTAAGTGTCGAGCCTAACCTCGATGAAGTAGTGGCGAGGCTAGGACACGACAATCAAGACAACTTGTGCAATTTAATAATATTTGGAAGAAGTAATAACAACAAGAATAACCAGTTAAGTACAAGGAAAAAGAGGAACCATGCTGGGGAAAAAATATCAGATAACGGAAATAACGAAGTGAGACAACATTTCAATTATCTAAGTAACAACATGAAATAACAATCACAGAGAAAACAGTGCACAACATCATCCTTCGTGATATTACTCTCTTCCTCACCAAATAATAAATATAAACGCAAGTGCACGACATCACCCTCGTGTTTTTAATATCATAACATGGAACGACATCACCCTTCGTGCTTTTACACTCTCATCCTCACAATAATCAATACACGACATCGTCCTTCGTGCTTTACACTCTTCCTCACAATAATCAATACACTGCATCACCCTTCGTGCTTTACACTCTTCCTCACCCAAACAATATCACTAGCAGAAGTTTGGCAAGGAAAAATCAACAATGTGAATCATAAATCATAACATCCTGGCAAGGGAACAACAATATAAATATCACTATCCCGACAAGGGACACAACTATAACCAATCTCGCCCAAGAACATATCTTTACATAAGATTTATTAACCGAACAAATACTCAACAATATCCATTACCAAGAATTTCCACCGAATGAACAACCACTAAAGTGAAATTTAAGCTATAACACAGTACATATCAATGAAAATCACATAATCCATAATTTTTGACTCACGGGCGTGCTTGACACCAACGTATAGGTACTCTTCACCTCACCTATACGTTGAACATGGTATAAACACATAGCAAATAAGACTCAACACCTATTCCCTCAAGCTAAAGTTAGGCCAAACACTTACCTCGACTTCCACGACCAAATTCAAGCCTCAATCACCGCTTTTCCTTTTGAACTCGACTCCAAATCGATTGTATCTAGACATGATTGACTTAATAACATCAATAAACGCTAAATAATTCAATTCCAATACTTAATTACAGATTTCCTATCATTCTTCCCAAAAAGTCAAAAATCGACTCCGGGCCCGCTTGGTCAAATCACGAGGTTCGGACCAAAACCCGATCACCCATTCACCCATGATCCCGAATATACAATTAGTTCCAAAATTCGACCCTAAAACGTGGTCTAAATCCCAATTATTCAAAAAGCCCTAACTCTACCCAAATCCTTAATTTTCTACCCTTAAGAACATGATTTAAGCCTAGAAATTTAATGGGTGTTAATAGAAATGGAAGAAAATGAGTCTAAGATTAGATACCTATGAATTTGTAGTGAAGTTCCCTTTAAAAAATCTCCCACTTTGGAGTTTGGAAGAAGAAGTTATGAAATATTGGTTTAATCCCATATGGGTTCTGTTTTTGAAATCACTGGGCAGAATTTATACCTATGCGTTCTCGATAGGACCTATGCGATCGAATAGTTACCCTTCCCCCACCCTACGCGATCGCGACCTCAGTGGTGCGTTTGCAAAGTACAAAGCCTACCCAGCCCCCCCAGGCCCCCTTATACTCTATGCGTTCACGTCTACATGGGTGCGTTCGAGTAGAGAAATTTTCCTATGCTCCGCGTTCGCACCCTGTACTGTGTGATCGCACAGTGTTAGCTAGCCCCCTTCCCCGGGTGTGCATTGCGTTCACATGGATACCCATGCGTTTGCATAGGGTAAATTCCTTGGACACCAGCAAAGCCACAAGATACCAGATTTTCTAAGTAAAATCACCTCGACGCCCATCCGAAACTCACCCGAGCCCTCGGGGCTCCAAACCAAAGATGCATATAACCTCAAAAACATCCTACGAACTTACTCGTGCGATCAAATCGCCAAAATAACATCTTAAACAACGAATTTATCATAAAAATCAAAGAAAATTTCCAAAACTTTCAAAGTATCAAAATTTACAACCGTGGGTCCGAATCACGTCAAACGACCTCCGTTTCTTACCAAATTTTACAGACATGTTATATCATATTGAACCTGTACCGGGCTCCGGAACCCGAATACGGGCCCGATACCATAAATTTTAAATATAACCAAATTTCCAAAAAACTCTTATAATTTCAGTAAAACAATTTCTTCCAAAAATTTATTTCTCGGGCTTGGGACCTCAGAATTCGATTCCGGGCATACGCCCAAGTTCCATATTTTCCTACGGACCCTCCGGGACCGTCAAATCACGGGTCCGTTTACCCAAAATATTAATCGAAGACAACTTAAATTCAATTTTAAAGGCAAAACTAGTATTTTTCTCAGTTTTTCATGTACAAGCTTCCCGGCTATATGCCCGGGCTGTGCACGCAAAACGAGGTAAAATAAAAGAAGGTTTTCAAGATCTCGGAACACCATTTTGACTTGTAAAATGAGATATGAATTTTTGGGTCATCACATTGTCCACCTCTAAAACAACTGTTCGTTCTCAAACGAACATAGAAAAGTACGTGAATCAGGGAAAAGATGGGGATAACGGCTCCGCATATCGGACTTGGACTCCCAGGTAGCTGCCTCGGCAGGCTGACCTCTCCACTGGACACGAACCGAAGGATAACTCTTAGATCTCAACTGACGAACATGCCGGTCTAATACGACGACCGGCTCCTCCTCATAGGTCAAATCCTTGTCCAACTGGACACTGCTGAAATCTAACACATGGTCTGGATCTTTGTGGTACTTCCGAAGCATAGACACATGAAACACCGGATGCACAACTGATAAATTTGATGGCAACGCAAGTCTGTAGGCCACCTCTCCCACTCTGTCAAGAATCTCAAATGGACCAATGAATCTAGGGCTTAGCTTGCCCTTCTTCCCAAATCTCATCACGCCCTTCATGGGCGATACCCCAAGCAATACCCGCTCCTCAACCATGAATGCCAAATCACGAACTCTGCGGTCGGCATAACTCTTCTGCCTGGACTGTGCTGTACGAAGTCTATCCTGAATGATCTTAACCTTATCCAAGGCATCCTGCACTAACTCCGTACCCAACAACCGAGCCTCTCCCGGCTCAAACCACCCAACTGGAAACCAACACCGCCTACCATATAATGCCTCATAAGGAGCCATCTGAATGCTCGACTGATAGCTGTTGTTGTAGGCAAACTCAGATAATGTCAAGAACTGATCCCAAGAGCCTCCAAAGTCAATGACACATGCTCGTAGCATATGCTCCAAAATCTGAATAGTACGCTCGGACTATCTGTCCATCTGAGGATGAAATGTTGTGCACAACTCAACCCTCATGCCCAAATCACGCTGAACTTCCCTCCAGAAATGCAAGGTAAACTACGTACCTCGGTCAGAAATAATAGACACGGGCACACCATGAAGACGAACAATCTCCCTAATGTAGATCTCTGCCAACCTCTCCGAAGAATAGGAAACTTCCACATGAATGAAATGCGCTGACTTGGTCAGCCTATCCACAATGACCCATACCGCATCGAACCTCCTCTGAGTCCGTGGGAGCCCAATTACGAAATCCATGGTGATACGCTCCCACTTCCACTCGGGAATCTCAATCTGCTGCATCAAACCACCCAGTCTCTGGTGCTCGTACTTAACCTGCTGACAGTTCAAGAACCGTGCTACATATGCACAATATCTTTCTTCATCCTCCGCCACCAATAATGTTGCCGCAAATCCATGTACATCTTTGTGGCGCCCGAATGAATGGAATACCGGGAACTATGGGCCTCTTGCAATATCAACTCACGAAGTCCATCCACATTGGGTACACAAATACGACCCTACATCCGTAAAACTCCATCATCACCAACTGTAACCTGCTTGGCATCCCCTTGCCGGATCGTATCCCTGAGGACACACAAGTGAGGATCATCATACTGCCGGTCTCGAATACGATCAAACAACGAAGAACGAGAAACTGTATATGCTAGAATACGGCCGGGCTAAGAAACATCCATTCTCATGGATCAATTGGCTAAATTCTGAACATCCAAAGCAAGCGACCTCTCTCCGACCGGAATATAAGCAAGACTACCCATGCTTGCTGACTTCCTACTCAAAGCATAGACCACCACATTGGCCTTTCCCGGATGATATAAGATGGTGATATCATAGTCCTTCAACATCTCCAACCATCTTCTCTGCCTCAAATTCAACTCCTTCTTCTTGAACAAATATTGCAAACTCTTGTAATCCGTAAACACCTCACAAGACATGCCATATAAATAATGCCGCCAAATCTTCAGCGCGTGAACAATGGCTGCTAACTCAAAATCATGAACTGGATAATTCTTCTCGTAGGTCTTCAACTGACGTGAAGCATATGCAATAACCTTGCCATCCTGCATCAACACTGCACCAAGTCCAACCCGAGATGCATCACAATACACAGTATATGGCCTTGAACCTGAGGGAAAAACCAACACCGGCGCCGTGGTCAAGGCTGTCTTGAGCTTCTGAAATCTCGCCTCACACTCATCTGACCACTTGAACTGGGCACCCTTTTGAGTCAACCTGGTCATTGGGGCTGCAATAGATGAAAAGCCCTCCACAAACCGACGATAGTAGCCTGCTAAGCCCAAGAAACTCCGAATATCTGTAGCTGATGTGGGCCTAGACCAATCCTTGATTGCTGAAATCTTCTTGGGATCCACCTAGATAACCTCTGCTGATACAACATGACCCAGGAATGCAACTAAACTCAACCAGAACTCACATTTGGAAAACTTAGCATACAACTGACTGTCCTTCAAAGTCTGAAGAACGACTCGAAGGTGCTGCTCGTGCTCCTCCCGGCTGCGGGAATAAATCAGAATATCATCAATGAAGACAATCACAAAGGAATAAAAATAAGGCCTGAACACCCGGTTCATCAAGTCCATAAAAGCTGCTGGGGCATTTCTCAACCCGAATGACATAACTAAGAACTCATAATGCCCGTACGGAGTGCGAAAAGCCGTCTTAGGGACATCGGATGCCCTAATACTCAACTGATGGTAGCCAGATCTCAAATCGATCTTCGAAAACACCTTGGCACCCTGAAGCTGATCAAAACAAATCATCAATTCGCGACAATGGATACTTGTTCTTGACGGTCACCTTGTTCAATTGCCGATAATCTATACACATCCTCATCGACCCATCCTTCTTCTTAACAAACAACACCGGAGCACCCCAAGGCGAGACACTAGGCTTAATGAAGCCTTTATCAAGCAAATATTGCAACTGTTCTTTCAACTCCTTTAACTCTGGCGGGGCCATACGATAAGACAGAATAGAAATGGGCTGAGTGCCCGGAGCCAAATAAATGCAAAGGTCAATATCCCTTTCGGGTGGCATACCCGGCAGGTCTGCAAGGAATAACTCTGGAAACTCACGGACTATGGGCACAGAATCCATAGAAGAAACCTCGGCACTAGAATCATGAACATAAGCCATATAGGCCAAACACCTCTTCTCAACCATGCACCGAGCCTTCATATATGAGATAGCCCTGCTGAAAGAACGGCCAGGAGCCCCTCTCCACTCCAATCGAGGCACTCCAAGGCCAAGGTAACAGTCTTGGCATGACAGTCTAGAATAGCATGATAGGGGGGAAACCAATCCATCCCCAAAATAACATCGAAATCGACCATATCAAGGAGTAGAAGATCTACTCTGGTCTCCAGACCACCGATAACCACTACACATGAATGGTAGACTCGATCTACCACAATAGAATCACCCACTGGCGTAGATACATATACATGAGTACTCAGGGAATCACGAGGCATAATCAGATAAGGAGAAAAATATGAGGGCACGTAGGAATATGTGGACCCTGGGTCAATAAAACTGAAGCATCCCTGCTGCAAACTGAAACCATACCTATAATGACTGCATCGGAGGCCTCAGCCTCAGGCCTAGCGGGAATATCATAATATCGGGGCTGGGCCCCACCAATCTGAACATCTCTGGGTCGACCTACTGCGGGATGTCCTCTGCCTCTAATATCATGACCTCCACCTCTAATTGTTTGGCCTCCACCCCTGGCACCTCGACCTCCACCCCTAGCTGGCTGAGGGGGTGGTGGAGCACCTGGTGCGGGAATCATAACACGGGAACCCTGGTGCTGAGAACCACTTGAGGCTCGGGGGCATAATCTAGCAATGTGCCCTGGTCCACCACAAGTATAACAAGATCTCGACTGCTGAGACTGCTGGCCCTGAAACTGTCCCTATCAACCGGAGTAACCACTCTGAAAACTCTGGAGCGATGGTGCACTGATAGGAGCTGGTGGTGCACTGCGGGATACCTGGAGTGCTGACTGAAAGGGTCTAGGAGGATGACCCCTACCAAAAGAATCCCTGCCTCTAGATGAGGCACCACTGAACCGGATAAAATGATGAGGCGTTTTGTCAGACCCCTGACCACTACCCTGCAATAAGACCATCTCGACTCGCCTGGCCACATTGGTCGCTTCCTGAAATGAAATATCACTGACTGTCTCTCTGGACATTTGTAGTCTAATCGGCTAAGCTAGTCCCTCAATAAACCTCCTCACCCTCTCTCGGTCGGGAGTATCATGATAGCATGTCGGGCCAAAGTGATGAATCGGGTCTCATACTGTGTAACTGTCATAGAACCCTGTTGGAGACGCTCAAACTGTCTCCGGAGATCCTCTCTCTAGGTGACTGGAAGAAACTTCTCCAAGAACAAATCGGAGAACTGGGCTCAAGACAAAGGCGAAGATCCAGCTGGTCTGGTCAAGCAAAAATCTCTCCACCAAGTCTTGGCGGGACCAGAAAGGCGAAAAGTAGCAAAATCGACCCCATTGGTCTCCACGATCCCCATGTTCCGAAGAACCTCATAGAAACTGTCTAAGTAATCATGGGGATCCTCTGAAGGTGCCCCGCTGTAAGTAGTAGTGAAAAGCTTGGTGAACCTGTCCAATCTCCACAAAGCATCAGCAGACATAGCTGCTCCATCACTGGTTTGAGCCATGATACCCGACTGATCTATCCTAGCTGGCTGAGCTACTGGAGTCTGAAACTGAGGAGCCAACTGCTCCGGAGTGCGAGTAGCGGGAGTTTGGGCTCCTCCCCCAGCCTGAGAGACGGCTGGTGCTGCAGGAAGCAAACCTACCTGAGCGACACTCTCCATGAGGCCCACTAGGCGGACCAGAGCATCCTGGAGTACTGGGGTGGCAATGAACCCCTCGGGGACCTGAGCTGGCCCAACCGGGACTGTCTTGGCAGGAACCTCACCAACAAACTCTTCCTGAGGCTCCGCCACTGGGGCTGCTGCTCTGGGCTAAGCTCTGCCCCTACCTCGGCCTCTTGCATGGACTCGGCCTCGGCCCATCGTAGGAGCTGCAACTGGAAGCTCGGGCTGCTGATCAGTGGATGAAGAAGCACGTGTTCTCGCCATCTGCGAGAGAATAGAGTAAAAATTCAGTTAGCATTGAGAATTCAAATCGCACGACAGAGAAGAATAGATGTGAAGTCATTCCTAGGCTCTGTAGCCTCTAGGGGATAAGCACAGACGTCTCTGTACCGATCCTCAGAATCTACTAAGCTTGTCTGTGAATTGTGAGACCTATGCAATCTAGTGCTCTGATACCAACTTGTCACGACCCGAAATTCCCACCGTCGGGACCGTGGTGGCGCCTAACGCTGAACCCGCTAGGAAGGCCAACGTGAATATTCAAATTTTCATTAATCCTTTATTATTAGACGAATAAAGGTGAAATACAATATTTTTCATAAATAAAAGTATGAAAATGAAACAGACTGTATATCCATAACTCAATCCACTGCTTTTACGAAATACGAAAACAACCAAACTAACCAAAATCCCAGATCTTTGGAGTCACAATATCACGGACTATCTACGAATAATACATGTAATGCTCTGAAAGAAGTAAATACATATGTTTCTAAATTAACTAGAACATAAATAAAGAAATAAAAGGGGACGCCAAGGCTTGCGGACGCCTGCAGGACTACCTCGGTGTCTCCAACTGGACTGAAGGAAGCCTCCTAGTTCTAATGTCCAAAGGGTCCTGTACCAGGATCTACACAACAAAAGATGTGTAGGTGTAGCATTAGTACAACTGACCCAATGTACTGAGTAAGTGTCGAGCCTAACCTTGGCGAAGTAGTGGCGAGGCTAGGACACGACAATCAAGACAACCTGTGCAATTTAATAGTATTCGGAAGAAGTAACAACAACAAGAATAACCAGTTAAGTACAAGGGAAAATGGGAACTATGCTGGGGGAAAACAATATTAGATAACGGAAATAACAAAGTAAGACAACAATTCAATTATCTAAGCAACAACAGGAAATAACAATCACAGAGAAAACAGTGCACGACATTACCCTTCGTGCTTTTACTCTCATCCTCACCAAATAATAAATATAAATGCAAGTGCACGGCATCACCCTTCGTGATTTTACTCTCATCCTCACCAAATAATAAATAGAAACGACACGGCATCACCCTTCGTGCTTTTAATATCATAACATGGCACGACATCACATTTCATGCTTTTACACTCTCATCCTCACAATAATCAATACACGGCATCACCTTCATGCTTTACACTCTTCCTCACAATAATAAATACACGGCATCAACCTTCGTGCTTTACACTCTTTCTCACCCAAACAATATCAATAACAGAAGTTTGGCAAGGAAAAATCAACAATGTGAATCATAAATCATAACATCCCGGCAAGGAAACAACAGTATAAATATCACTATCCCGGCAAGGGACACAACTATAACCAATCTCGCCCAAGAACATATCTTTACATAAGATTTATTAACCGAACAAATATTCAACAATATCCATTACCAAGAATTTCCACCGAATGAACAACCACTAAAGTGAAATTTAAGCTATAACACAGTACATATCAATGAAAATCACATAATTCATAATTTTCGACTCACGGGCGTGCTTGACACCAACGTATAGGTACTCTTCACCTCACCTATACGTTGAACATGGTATAAACACATAGCAAATAAGACTCAACACCTATTCCCTCAAGCTAAAGTTAGGCCAAACACTTACCTCGACTTCCACGACCAAATTCAAGCCTCAATCACCGCTTTTCCTTTTGAACTCGACTCCAAATCGATTGTATCTAGACATGATTGACTTAATAACATCAATAAACGCTAAATAATTCAATTCCAATACTTAATTACAGATTTCCTATCATTCTTCCCAAAAAGTCAAAAATCGACTCCGGGCCCGCTTGGTCAAATCACGAGGTTCGGACCAAAACCCGATCACCCATTCACCCATGATCCCGAATATACAATTAGTTCCAAAATTCGACCCTAAAACGTGGTCTAAATCCCAATTATTCAAAAAGCCCTAACTCTACCCAAATCCTTAATTTTCTACCCTTAAGAACATGATTTAAGCCTAGAAATTTAATGGGTGTTAATAGAAATGGAAGAAAATGAGTCTAAGATTAGATACCTATGAATTTGTAGTGAAGTTCCCTTTAAAAAATCTCCCACTTTGGAGTTTGGAAGAAGAAGTTATGAAATATTGGTTTAATCCCATATGGGTTCTGTTTTTGAAATCACTGGGCAGAATTTATACCTATGCGTTCTCGATAGGACCTATGCGATCGAATAGTTACCCTTCCCCCACCCTACGCGATCGCGACCTCAGTGGTGCGTTTGCAAAGTACAAAGCCTACCCAGCCCCCCCAGGCCCCCTTATACTCTATGCGTTCACGTCTACATGGGTGCGTTCGAGTAGAGAAATTTTCCTATGCTCCGCGTTCACACCCTGTACTGTGCGATCGCACAGTGTTACCCAACCCCCTTCCCCGCGTGTGCATTGCGTTCGTATGGATACCCATGCGTTCGCATAGGGTAAATTCCCTGGACACCAGCAACAGCCACAACACACCAGATTTTCTAAGTAAAATCACCCCGACGCCCATCCGAAACTCACCCGAGCCCTCGGGGCTCCAAACCAAAGATGTACATAACCTCAAAAAATCCTATGGATTTACTCGTGTGATCAAATCGCCAAAATAACATCTTAAACAAATAATTGATCATAAAAATCAAAGAAAATTTCCAAAACTTTCAAAGTATCAAAATTTACAACCGTGGGTCCGAATCACGTCAAACAACCTCCGTTTCTTACCAAATTTTACAGACATGTTATAAATATCATATTGAACCTGTACCGGGCTCCGGAACCAGAATATAGGCCCGATGCCATAAATTTCAAATATAACCAAATTTTCGAAAACTCTTATAATTTTAGTAAAATAATTTCTTCCAAAAATTCATTTCTCGGGCTTGGGACCTCGGAATTGGATTTCGGGCATACGCCCAAGTCCAAGATTTTCCTACGGACCCTCCGGGACTGTCAAATTACGGGTCCGGATCCGTTTACCCAAAATATTGACCGAAGCCAACTTAAATTCAATTTTAAAGGCAAAACTAGTATTTTTCTCAGTTTTTCATGTACAAGCTTCCCGGCTATACGCTCGGGCTGTGCATGAAAAATGAGGTGAAATAAAAGGAGATTTTCAAGATCTCGGAACACCGTTTTGACTTGTAAAATGAGAGATGACTTTTTGGGTCATCACAAGAGGAAAGATTTTTTATTTCTTCCATGTATTCAAATGTATACAATGTGATTCCCAAACCCTCTATTTGTAGGATGACATTGAGGTAATATAAAAGGAATGTCATGAACATGGTATTAACCATTTAGATCATGGGGGAAGATCATTGAGGGGGTTATGGAGGTGTGTGAGTTACAACAATAATTGTAAGAAGTAGTGGGAGGTTAATGGAGAAGAGTAATGGGAGTAACTTCTTTAGGAGTTATAGACAATATAATAATGTTTATTATCTTTCTTTCTCTCAAACCTCCCGTAGAGGTGAATTGTTGTATTTATTCAACCATGCATAAATACATTCTTACGCATAATTTGAATCACATATATGTTTTCACATTCACTTTCAGGAATGAGCATGCACTTACATTGCTTATCACAAGTCACATTTTCAACAAATGGACTATAATCATGTGAACGTGTATCGTATTAATAGACCACATTGATACATATTCCTTCACCTTTGAAGGACCATTTTGAGAACCCTTATTGTTCTCCTTTTTATAATTACCATAATGATGACTGTTATTATTTGATCTTTGGCATGCCCACGTTCATTGGTCAACCACTTGTCTTTATTAGACTTATTATGCACCGCTAGCTACACATTCACTTCAAAAATGGAGCAACACCATACTTTTTCACGAAAAATACTTTATTTTTCTTTAGTCATCATTATATCATCAATATGGTGCATTGGGTCTCAAAACCAATGCCTTACTCATATAAAGGTATGTTAGGCCATAATAAGTTGGGACTCAAATCTAACTCTTATCTTCATAGTGCACCAAGACTCAAACCTGATGTCTTACCCTTATACAATGATATAATAAGTCTAAGTGAACTCATCCTTGAGCCTTTCATGATATATTACTTTCTAATAATCAATTATTTTTTTCGAACTTTAATGAAAGTTCACATTGATCTTTTTCATGAATAACTACATGATCAAATATACAAGGAATAAAACTATCTTAGTTATACAAAATTTATTTTGACCACAACATAAATTTAAATTCTTATTATTTTTATAGATTAATTAGAAACCTTCTCAATAGTTAACAGTTCCATATTCTTGGCTTGCAAACTGCTGGAGCAGTACATATGGGAGATGATGTCAAGGCATCGTAATATACTCTTGTTTGTCACTCTAAAGTAGGTACTCCATATGTATATATTTGCACAAATGAAACTTAATTGTTAAGTAACACAAATTAAATCAAGTCTTATATATTAACGTAAGTTAATTGCAGAATTCATGGCAACTAAAAAATGATACTCCCTGTATAATAGAAGCAAACACAACATTGATATGGCAACAAAATGCCCAGATTTTCACAGGCTCAACCAAATTGATTCAAGGTTGTAGGTCCCATGGATGACTTTCATCTCTTATAGAAAATATAAGAAGAATATAGTAATTCGTGCTGATAACGTGTTAAGAAACTTAGCTCAAAGTAATAATATAAAACAAGAAGACAAGAATGTAGGGAGCAGGAGAGGAAAGATTCTTATTTCTTCCATGTATTCAAGTGTATACAATGTGATGTCCAAACCCTCTATTTATAGGATGGTATTGAGGTAATACAAAGGGATGTCATGAACATGGTATTAACCATTTAGATCATGGGGTAAAATCATGGAAGGGGTTATGGAGATGTGGGAATTACAACAATAATTATAAGAAGTAGTGGAAGGTTAACAAAGAAGAGTAGTGGAAGTAACTTCTTTAGAAGTTATAAACATTCATTATATAATATAATATTTCATAACATAGGACACTTATTATTTAGTACCCCTATTAAAGAGAAGTCGAAATTTCTGTACATTCCAAACGAAAAAGAATAAGAGAATAGCTAATACAAAAAAAGTATTTTTTCTTGACAAAAAATAAAATTGCCGTATGACAGAAAAGGAAAAAGATGAAGAGAATTTAGTGTGAAACTCCAGCTTCAATTGATATCCCTGACAAAGAGTGATTGTCGTAGGTTAACAACTTGTTTGGATGTATGTTACTTATTGTATTGTATCGTATTATTATTTTAAATATAATATTTGTTTTGATTGTTACTTAAATTTTATTGTATCGTATCGTTAAATTTGTCGTTACGTAACGACGAAATATGCCACTTTATGTAACGACCGATTTGGTGTAGTTGCATCGTTATTTTGTCTTTTTCTCTCATCTCACCCTTCATTATTATTAAATAATTTATTTTATCATTTACCCTACCTCTATATATAATAAATTTACCCCGTATCATAATTTATTTTTATAATATTACAAGTTTATTCTTCATATTGCTGGTGTGTGATATCGTGAAACAACAGCAAACGATATAATCTATCCAAATATTATATTTATCAAATGATACAGTACAATACAATAAAATACAATATGATACATTATGAAACGATGTGTAACAACCATCCAAACAAGCTGTAAGAAAAGAAAAAAGAATTATTAGGAGAATTATAAGCTGAAAATTTATTATTTAATAAGAAAAGTCAAAATTTCTTTAGGTTCAAAAGGAAAAAGAATAAGAGAATAACTAAATACAAATATTTTTTTTTGTTTGAGAAACGATAAAATTGCCATATGACAGAAAAGGAAAAAGATGAAGAGAACTATTGCAATTGATATCCCCCAACAAAGTCGTAGGTTAAGAAAAGAAAAAAGAATTATTAAGAGAATAAGCAGGAAATTTATTATTTAATATCCCTATTATAGAGAAGTCAAAATAGCTGTAGGTTCAAAAGGAGAAAAAGAATAAGAGAATAAGTAGGAGATATATCAGTATTTCATACCCTTACTAAAGAGGTTAAAATATAGGGTGATGTCCCAATATTTGATTCTCCATAAATACTAGGATTTAGTTTCCTTGTTGGTCATTCATCAACTTAATTTGTTTATTGGTGAATAAGGAGGAGTTGATACAATATTAAAATTTAAAATTTGTTTACTTGTGAATTAGTTTGCATGCTTTGAGTTATATTAAAGCTTTGATATTATTTTTACACAATAATTTTGAGCATGCAGACCTGAAATTAGAGAATATATACGTGAAATTGTTTCTAATTGTTTAATAAAACTGTTTGACCAAAAAGTGTAACTTTCGGTTAAAACAATTGAATTCATATAATAATGGGTTAAACTTAATTAATAATAATAATATCTCTTGATGTTATTTCCAAAAAAAGTGACTAATGTTGGTCAGATCTGGTAGAGGATTGACAGCAATATGCATTAACTATTCCAAAAAGTACGAGCAATAATGTAGCAACAACTAGCAATAAATAACAATAAATGGCATTTAAGTAAATAGAAGGAGTGATTCACCCAATAAAGTATGAACTAGTTGATTATCCCTCCTAACAATGATGAGTGACAGACAAATCCCAGAACATTTGAATTATTCTCGGATCTAATGGAAGGGTGTGGGATAATACGAACAAGAATCTATACAAAAAAGTCGTGTTTGTATCTTTGTAAGAAAGAGGACGAATCTTCAATCAAAACTCTGTTCTTGTCAAATGAATGTCACGTGCCTTACACCATTGTCTCCTTTTCTAGTTATACGAGACATTTTCTTAACAAATCCTAATAGTATAAGTGTAGAGAATATCCACTAGAATATTCTCTTTAATATCCTATTTCGAAAACTAGCCATTACAGCTTTGCCAACGGTGCTCGACCTCGACCCTTGTTGACATCTCGACCACGAATCTCGCTGCTTTCTGGTCGACCTTGAATAATGAGGGCTTGAAGACTCTTCCATTAGCATTATCTTGTGTTAAATATTCTAGGACAGATTTTGACCTATACAGTTAGTCCCTCCGCTTATTGAGGCCAGCCGCATGCGGGCTTGATGAGCGGATATTGGACGAGTGGGTGAGGTCGTGATGTTTGAGGCGAGCTGACAACATGGCCTTTCATGAGCTGCAATTTTTTTTGGGGTTACGTTGTTCCAGGATCAAAGTGACGTTATGACGTCATGCGTCATGATGATGCATTTTCCTGATGCGTTGCGTTGTTTCGTGCGCCTTCTGGCTGGATTTTCCGCTTCGATAGTGTTGCCAAGTAATGATGGCCTAATTTCTCGGTTCTGATGCCTGAGCTTTTATAAACAGGGATGTGAAGGCATAACCTCAAGTTTTACAGATTTCTCGTATCAAAACTTTGTATCTTCTTCTCCTTCTTCTTCTTCCATTGTTGTTCCTCCTTCTTTTCCTTGCCCCACCGATCCCTCCTGTTTTTAACTCCCTATTGCTTCGAATACTCTCTCTTTTATTGGAAATATGTCTAACATATCTTCTGGTCCCAACGAGGGAAGCGACCCGGATTCCCTAGCGATGGTCCCTCCTCACGCGGAGGGTGTCTCTGTTATTGTTGAGGATGAGAATTTTCCTAGGATAGAGGAGATAATTCCTCGTTGTGAGAAAGTCAGGCCTGATTTTAGAAAGGTTCCCGAAGCTGAGCCCGAAATATCTGAGTCGGCGATGAATGAGTCCGATTTATCTAAGTTTACGGTTAAATATGGCATTCCTACTCGCATCGAGTTGGTTTTTTCCGGGCAGGATGTGGTACAAGTTCATAGCCCTAGGTGATGTGCTTTCTACGCTTACCCCTTTCACATCGTCTACACTCTTCCTCTTCTTCCACTGGCGGAGGAGTTTTGCCGTTTTTACGGCGTTTTTCCCGGCTCAGTGTGCGTACATCTACAAGCTTATAGGGATGCTTACCAAGTTTGCGGAGCTTGCCAGGGTCGAGATCACTCTTTGGCATATGATGCATTTATTCGCCCCTAGTTTTTATAGGGGACGATGCTGAACCTTTGCCACCGAAGGGGTACATTCCTGGTAGTGAAGATAGATGACAAGGCTAGCCTCCAGTTCTACAGAACTTCTTCTTCGTCAGAATTGAGGATGTGGTGGCCAACGCAGACGACTTCCCTGAAACTTGGAACTATACTCGTACACGTCTAACTTTCTGTGTTGAGGCATTTGGTTTACTTTTCTTAGTCGCGGTTTCTGATCTGTTTCTCCTTTCTTATGCAGCCAAGACTTCTCCCTCTCCTTTGGTCTGGGACATTTTCGATTGGGTCGGCCGGCTCTTCCCTCACATCGCCGGGATTTGTGAGTGGCTGGGCTTTCTCAAAAGTTTGGGCCTGCTCCTTCCTTGACCGGTGAGTTTTTTTCCTTTGGCTTTTTAGTTAGTTACCTTTTGTGGTTCGCTCTGGTTGACCTTCTTTTCTTTTGTGCTTCTCTCAACTCCATCCCGAGAGCTCCCCCACCTGCATTCCATAAAAGGAAAGATGCTACCTCTTCGGTTTCTACCCCTTCTATGACTACAGTTGATCCTGCTCGGTCCTCGACCTCAGCTGCCGTTGCTTCAGTATCAATTCATCTGTGTCTGTGGATACTTTGACATCGGAACCTTCGGCTTCCCCTTTTACCATCTTGTGGATGAAGAGGAGGAATCGTTGCCAAGTGACGGGGGTTTGGTGCCTCGTAAGAGGAGGTCAGTGGACGTTGGCGACAGGGTTGCATGGTCCGTGGACTCTGTGGTAGATGATTTTGTCCTTCATAAGATGACGACCATTGTCCTTGAAGACAACGTCGAGCTGGCGCTTGAGGTTCCGAGATCGATGGAGGCTAACAAAGACATGTCTCGCCCTTCTGTGATGACGAAGGTTGAAGGGCTGGCTGGGAGAGCTTCTAATTCTTTGCGGTAGGAAGGGCCATCAACTTCGCATCCAGCTTTTGATCTTTGTCTCTACCTTGTCGGCCGATGGGAGAGACAAAGCATTGCTGAAGATGGTTATGAGATGGGCTCAGACGTTGACGTTGCTGACCTGAGGATAATGAAGGATGGGTTTACCTAACTCGATGTGTGGTTGAAGGGGTCTACGAGGACCATTTCTATCCCAATGGATCGTGATCTGTTGAAAAATACGAAGAATATAGTCCCTGCCCTCGACCCTCTTTGCTCCGAAGTGGAAGTTGAAACCCTCAAAGAGATGGACGATATCACTCTGTCAAGGAGCATATCTGGCCTCGCTCTCAGGGTGGGTAATTTAGGGCTTCGTCTTTCTAATTATATTGTTTTTTGTTCGGTGCTTCGCCTTTGTTGGCGAGGGAGTTCTCATTTTTGTTTTTCTTTTTCTTCTTATGATTGCAGATCATGATCCTAGACATTGAAATTTCTCGAAGGGAGGAGAGGTGTAAGAAAATATTTGAGAAGTTTGAGCGTAAATATTTTGAGTATCGGGAGATTCGCAGGCATTTTGGCGAGGGAGGCAACTTGCAGGCCTTTCGTGAAGAGTTGAAGGAGAAGGACAACGAGCTGGTGAGGGTCATTGAGAAGTTTAGAGTCCTTGAAAGGATGTTGAGAGGTAAAGAGGAAGAGCTCGAAGTCAGCAAAGGGGTCGAAGCCCAATGCATCGATCTCCAAGCTTAGGTGGTTTTGCTACTTGCCCAGCTTGAGGAGTGTCAATTCAAAGCGGATGATCTTAGTGGCGAGGTCATTGAGAAGGCAGAGGATCTTGAGAATGTGGAGTTCGCTCGGTCGGAGGCTTCGAGGAAGGCGCAGGCTCTTGAGGTAGTGATCCGGACGAGAATGACTTGGAAATGACATGGCTTAAAGAAGAGCGACTTGATGAGAGGATTGGAGAGTTGGATAAAGAGACTTCTGGCCTCTACGACCAAGTTGCTTCTCTTGAGGCCGTGAAAGCCCGATTCCTGGTGCAACCTTCCTCTTCCCATACTTCAGAGTTTCATAATGTTCCTCGAGAGTTGTACGAGGAGTGGATTCATGACGAGGCCTAGTTAGACGTGTTTCGAGATTTGTATGCGGCGGATCCATTTTTGGGGCCGCCCTCGAAGATGCTCGTGTTAAGGCTCGGGAAGCTCTAGTCGTTTGCTGGTATGACCCCGCTAAGCCAGAGGCTGACGAGGACGAGGGGGACGAAGGTGTAGATCGGCTCGAGCAGAGTGGCTGGTATGCCGCTGCATATCTTGAGGGAGAAGGCCGCGATGGCGAGGGTGTTGAAGGTCAAAGAGGCGACGCTCTTGTGGGCTAAGTTGGCGGGGATGTCGAAGGCCGTGATGGTGGTGGCCAGTAGTTTTCTCTTTTGATTTTTTGTATATTCTTGCGTGTAGTTGGTGGCGTTTTCATGAGCCTTTGTAAAAAATATTTCAAGTATGAAATTCCAACTTCATTATTTGCATCTGATTCTCTTCATGTGGTTCTTTTCTGCATTTGTATGTTTTTTTAATTCTATTGCTTGGTTGGCTTGATTTTTTTACTGTGATCACTTAATGGCGAATGGCAGCCGGTTGGTGGGTGATGCGTGGCTAGAATTCATGAGTTTAAGCATTATATACCTTGCATTTTATGTGCTTTAATG
>ML417919.1:0-16123 GCA_005239525.1 Nicotiana knightiana | reverse complement strand
GTAAGTGCGAACGCACAGGTATAGAGGGGGTCCTAGGGGCTGGGTAGTGCTAAACCTGTGCGAACACGGCCCCTCAACCGCGAACGCATAGGCCAAGTTGGTTAACCATGTGCGAACGCATAGGGTATTTTTTCCAGTGATTCTAAAAGACCCAAAATAGAATAGTTACGGGATTTTCTCCCAATTTTCACAACTCTTCTTCTTCCCCACACCTCATAGGCGATTTTGAAGAGCTCTTCCACCATAGGTAAGTAATCTTAACTCCATTTTCATCAACGATTAATAGATTCTAGGCCTAAAATCATGAAATTAAAGGTAGAAATTGAGATTTTGAGTAGAGTTAGGGCTTTTCGAATTTTTGGGGATTCAACCTTGTTTTGGGGTCGGATTTTAAAACAAATTGTATATTCGGGCTCGTGGGGGAATGGGTGATCGGGTTTTGGTCTGAACCTCGTTTTTGGACCAAGCAGGCCCGGGGTCGGATTTTGGAATTTTTGGAAGAATGATGGGAAATCTATATTTAAGCATTGGAATTGAATTGTTTAGCATTTATTGATATTATTGAGTCGATTATTTGTAGATACGATTGTTTTGGAGTCGGGATCAAAAAGAAAAACGGTGCTAGAGCCTTGATTTATATTCTTGGAGCCGAGGTAAGTGTTTGGCCTAATCTTAGCTTGAGGGAATAAGTGTTGAGTCATATGTGCTACGTGTTATTATCATGTTCAATGTATAGGTGAGGTGACGGGTACCTATATCTTGTTGTCAAACATGACCGTGAGTCACAACATATAGTATATGTGTTTTTCTTCGATATCCACTGTGTTATGAAGTAGATTTTATTTTGGAGATTATTCAATTGTTGGAAATACTTGGTTCTGAACACTGTTGATTAGTTATCTGGTTGAGAATTATTTGGTTATGTTGTACGTTCATTGAGATTGGTTATAGCTGTGTCCCACGGGCCCACGTGCCTGGAAATCTGAAATTTCTCGAAGATATATTCTACCCATAGCCTTACTAGTTCAATTATACAATTTACTCTAAATTCCATGCTCAAATTCGTGGTTAAAATCCAAATACAAATTTTCTAGGTCTTCTTCAAGATTTCCCAAATTCCTACAAATTCTCATGTATAATTCCATGTAATAACCTTGTATTTACTTAGAAACATGAAGGAATTACTTACCTAACATTGCATGAAGAAAATCCTCCTTTGAAGCCTTCCAAAATAGCCCATGCCAAGATGAAATAGTGAGGAAATAGCCAAAAATCACGGTTATAAAACATTCTGCCCAGGCCATTTTTTGCACCTGCGGAACTTCCGCACCTGCGGTTCTCCTCAGCTCAAGCCAACTTCGCACCTGCGATCAATTTCCGCATCTGCGGCTTCGCACCTGCGCTCAATTTCCGCATCTGCGGCTTCGCAGGTGCGAGGACCCTGCCAAACCAGCAAACTTTCGCACCTACGACCCAAGCCTCACAGGTGCGGTCACACCAGATGACAGCAACCTCAGCCTTCTTCAAACTCCAAACTTGACCCGTTAATCACCCGAAATCCACCCGAAGCCCCCGGGACCCCGTCCAATTACACCAACCTGTTCCAAAACATAGTGCGGACTTGCTCGAGGCCTCAGATCACATCAAACAATGCCGAAATCACAAATCACTCTAAAATTCAAACCTTAAGAACTAGAAATTTCAAACTTCCACTTCCGATGCCGAAACCCGTCAAATCACCTCTGGTTGACCCCAAATTTTGCACACAAGTCATATTCAACATTACGGACCTGCTCCAACTTCCGGAATCGCATTCCAACCCCAATATCAAAATTTCCACTACTGGTCGGATTCTTCAAAACCTTCAAATTTCTATCTTTAGCCAAATGACTTCAAAATGACCTCCGGACATCCGAATTCACTTCTAATCGCGATCCCAACTCCAGAATCACCATATGAAGCTATTCCCAGACTCAGAATCCCAAAAGGACATCAATATCACTGAAATGTGCTTCAAGCCAAACTTAGGAAATTCCTTCAAAAATGCTGACTTCCACAATATACACCGCAATGCTCCCGGTTATCCAAAACCCGATCCGGATATACGCCCAAGTCCAAAATCATCATACAAACCTGCAGGAACCTTCAAATCCTGATTCTGAGGTCATTTACTCAAAATTCCAATCTTAGTCCATTTCTCCAACTTAAGGCTTCTGAAATGAGAATTTTCTTTCCAAATCAACTCTAAACTTCTCGAAATTCAATTTCGACCACACCTACAAGTCATAATACAGGAAATGGAGCTGCTCACGACTTCAAATCGTTGAATGATGCGCTAGAGCTCAAAACGACCGGCCGGGTCGTTACATTCTCCCACACTTAAACAGACGTTCGTCCTCGAACGTGCTAAGAACTGCTCTGGAGTTATCTAAAATCATTGTTTAACACCTCGTGCACCTGCTTGTGCTACCACAACCCAGTTGAGTAAATTAACTTGATCAAATCTGAAGATTTCTTCTTTTATCCATATAATAAGCTCAGAACCTAGTTCCAATACCTGAAATTTCTCTGCCAGGTCTAGTTTCAATATGTAAACACCGTATCAACTACCACACGATATACCAGAACATGACTGCATACCTTTGCTGAATTAGCACCATGCACCGCAAAATTCATCATCTAACCACAATGACGTTCCCTGAACATTAATAGCCAAAATTTCACGGAGCTGATGCTCCCGAGGCACCTTATGACATACATATACATCCTGCCATAATGCTGGCGATACCACCACAATGGAGGAGACGGGTAGAAATTCATACCCAACTACAGAGTTAACAAATCATTGAATATCTCATCTTGACTAGAATCATCACCTCATTATGAACCGAATAATGGTATTTGTCCTTTAACATATTCCGCATAATCTTATCGCGCTGATCCCTGATCCAATGATTTCGTCTCACCCAGTATGAACTGTTCAGACAACAAATCATCCCAAACATGACCAACAGCCTCACATGATACCACATCGTGCCAATAGGCCATAACTCGAACATGATAAATAAGAAATGACTTAGGAAGGGACCACTCAACTTACGCAACTAATTCGAACTTCCCTTAGAAAATAGGAAGTAAAACATAAGAAAATAAATATAGGAACCTTACTCATCATCACACTGTTACGGTGTGCAACCCGATCCAAATAACATACCCGTGACTGTGTGCCACCCGATCCCAATAACATACCCGTGGTGTCGTTCCACCCGATCCCATCATAAAATTCACATAAGGAAATATACACGGAGCTTAATTGCTCACTATAACAAATTACTTAATATCGATCATAAGCACGCTAAGTGCATAATAACATCTTGGGGAGACTGATAAAGCCATATCCTTACAAAACTCAAGCACAACTGAGGTGCGACATACATATATATATACTTTGGATCTCAAGAGCTTTCATGCTCGCACAACATCATTAAAGTGTTTTTGTGTTGTCGAGGTCCAAACAGAATTCTGAGACCGGGAATAGTTCTGTTATGTCGTTCATGACTTGCTCGCAAAATTTGGGGTCATTCTGAGTAGTATAGGTCAGCTCGGCGCATTGTTAGCGAATTCAAGAAACTTAAAGTTCCTAAGTTTGGTTCTAGGGGTTTTGAGGTGTGATTTTGAGTTTTAGCGTTGTTTTGGGTGTTCCGAAGGCTCGAGCGAGTCCGTATTATGATTTGGGACTTGTTGGTTTATTTGAGAGGAGGCTCGGGTGGGCCCAGGTGCTTCTCGGGCACTAAACGAGGCCAAAAACCAGCTGAAGCAGTTGTTGGTGCACCTGATCTGGTGTGACCGCAGGTGCGATTTCCCAGTCGCAGGTGCGAGACCGCTCCTGCGGTCCTTTCCTCGCAGGTGCGGCTTCAGGTGGGGCTGCCGATCTCTCGCACGTGCGGACAATATCCGCAGGTGCGAGCTCCTCTCCGCAGGTGCGAGCCCAGGCCCCTTGCCCCTCTTCCGCAAGTGCGAGACTTTTCTCGCAGGCGCGAGACCGTAGGTGCGGTCCTTGAGCCACAGGTGCGGTACCCGTGTAGGCAGTGAGTTCTTTAAAACACGGGACAGAATCATTGTCACCCCATTTCTTCCCCTATAGTCGACCTTGAGAGCTTGGAAAAGAGCCAAACGAACTAGCTACTGAAAGGTAAGTGATTTCTACTCTAATGTTAGTTTAATGCATGAATTCCTAGGTAGATTAACCTTCTAATTAGTGAAAATCAAGGGTTAGAGTAAAAACTTAGGCCTTTATGAAATTTGGGGAATAACCCACTAACTAGCTATGTAATCATACAAAACCATATATTAATGATCCTTATGGTATGGGTAAGTGTTTCCTTCAAGAATTTCCGGAATCCGAGCATGTGGGCCCGTGGTGTATTTTTGGGATTTTTCATAGTAGGTTGACATAACTACTTAATTAGGTAAATTTCATACTTTTGTGCATAGATTGATTCATGTATACAATATTTGACTAGTTTCGAATCCTTGGGAGACGAGTTTGGAGTTTCGGGCGCGTTCTTGACCCGGAAAGTAGGCTCGGCACAAGGTGAGTCTCATTTCTAACCTTGTAAGAGGGAATTGTCCCCATAGGTGATTATAAATAATTGCATGTCCTTATTTGCGGGGGATACGCACGCACGAAGTGACGAGAGCCCGTGCGTAGCTACTATTATGTTATGTTGGGTAGTTCTAGGACTCACAAGCATGCTTTTATATGCCTTACCTGTGTCCCTAAATGTATTTTGAGTTGCATAGTATCCTTGAATTGGTATGAGAGTACTAGGAAGTTATGTTCAAAAATTATATTGCTTAAGTCCTTGCTTTTACGTATAATCTCTGTTAAATCCCTAAATATTGATAATTTTGTGTATGTATATGGCACCCGCGTCGCATGTATGATTCGTGAGCGGGATAGCCCTACTATTATGTCAACCGCGTTGCATGTCTGATAGTGGGGTAATAGATGCATCTATATTTCGAGTCGTTCGACCCTCGGCAGTGCACATTTATTTTCGCAACGCTTCGGCGTACGCTTTCGGCATACTCTGTGCTATATAATTTACTGGGAGTTTGTTGTAATTGTATGAATTGTTTCATGTGAAAAGGGAATTTAGTACATTATATGCTAGTAAAATTTGGCATGCAAAGGTAATTATAATTATACTTGATATTTTATGTCTTTGTGATTACTACGACTGTTATACCTGCCTAGCCCTTATTAAATTACGTTATTTAACTATTGACCCTAGTAAGTATCACGTCTACCACTCGTCACTACTTCTTCGAGATTAGACGGGATACTCACCGGGTACATATTTGTTTATGTACTCATGCTACGCTTCTGTACTTAATTGTACAGGCTCTGAGGCAGGTGCATCTGGGTTTTCATCCGGAGCTCGTCCCTGATGTATATTTGGCGTGGACTTCTCGGTGAGCTGATTTCCTTGGCGTTTTTCTTTGGCAGCACCTTGGAGTTCCTCTTTTCTTTTGCTATGTCTGTATTACTTTTCTTCAGACAGTAGGGCAAACTTGTACTTTCTTTTGGATACTCGTTTCTATTAGATGCCCGTAGACCTGTGACGCCAGTTCCTGGCATGCCCACGTAATGGATATTCTATTCTTTTGGATTGTAATTATTGGTGGTGATTACTTTATTTATTACTCACTTTTGGTTGTCTAAGTCACTTGTTTACTTCGAAATTTAAAATCTAAAAGAAAAACCTCTCAAGTATGGGAAATTGTTTTATAAATTAAAAAGGGATCACTAGTAAATTAAGGTTGGCTTGCCTGACATCGAAGTTGGGTGCCATCGTGACCTAAATTGGGATTTGGGTCGTGACATACTGGGCCTCAAATATCAAGCCTGGAACCCATATGTGAATACTTAATAATTAAATCTTGTATAATTACAAAAATTAATTATTTAATTTACAAACAAACATATAAAATAATAAAATTAATGTTGTTTAATTTACAGTAGACGACATGCATAGGTCCTTCCTATGCATGTTCTGCCTATGCATCTCGGACCTTCCAGCAATGAGCTAATGTCGTTACAGGGCGATCATAGGTCCTCCCACATATGGGAGGGAGAGTTACTGGCCCAGACTCTCCGCATTAGGAAAATGGACGACATGAGGGACTTTCTAAGGGCCGCGTTCTCCATCCCCGTGTAGTCAGACTCCTGCAGGATACGGGATTCTATAGGATTTTGAAGATCGGGCGGATGCAACTTGATTGGTCTTTGATCACGACCCTGATAGAGCGGTGGCGACCGGAGACGCACACATTCCAATTGCCCATTGGCGAGGCCATCATCACACTGCAGGACGTGGAGGTTATATATGGGCTGCCCGTTGATGGACACCATGTTGCTCTGCCACAGGCCATGAGAGAGCTGACAGGTGGGCAGTACCTGGACATGCTGCAGCACCTAACTGGTTTCCGACCACAGGAGGAGACTGCACTGGCTGGGGCCAGTCGTCTGCAGTTGACGACTATCCGAGACCATTTGGAAGTATTGCACCCTAAAATCACAAGCGATACACCGGAACTGCATATTCAGCGGTACACGAGGTTGGTGCTACTCTTTATGTTTGGAAGGGTCTTGTTCCCGAACACTTCGGGAACCTATTCAGCTTGAGATTTCTTCATCATCTTGAGCGACTAGATGATTTACCCCCATTACATCTGGGGTGTTGCTGTTCACGCCTACTTGTACAGGCAGATATGTCGAGCGAGCATGGGCACCCAGCGTGACATTTCTGGATTTTTGTCACTGCTAGAGGTGAAAACATATTCGAATACTCTATTCATTATAACTTACCCAGTAAAAATATATCTTAAATTTTACGTCAATTTTATATGCTAGGTTTGGGCCTGGGAGCGGTTCCTGCAGTTGTAGCCACCTCTACCACCATTAGCTCCGGGTATACCACCTCCGCTTCTCCCTCTAGCTAGGAGGTAGGTTCTCCGGCGGGGATATGGACGAGAGTACGATACTCAACATAATCTCCCCTTCTGCAGAGATTTGTTGGATTTGTTGGAGGGCGCACGGATAAATGTATACCTAATTTTACTTGGCATGGCTTCATATGTGTTGTGTATACTCACGTTTTCTGTTGTTACTTAATAGTTGGAGGCCATACAGCGACGCACTGATAGCTGGCTTGCCCGATTATTGCTCGGTCGGCCGACTTATTTGGAGCTCTTCCATCCCGTTGATGTGCCTTGATATTGTTGAGCATCATGCCACCGAGCGGGTACTTCTCCAGTTTGGCTGTCGCAGCTTGTACCGCCACCGGCCACCTGGCAGACCACACATTTCCAGCGGTATGATCGTTCCAGGGTGGACCAGGCATATATGGCATGGCTAGAGACGTAGATCGATACTTGGGACCGGTGACTTGACCTGATTCCCCCCCTCCTTTCATCGCGTCGGACGGATATTTAGCATGATTATATTGGTTGGTACCGCGGCGTTACCCGAATTTTCATCGGGAATCCCATTTATCGCGCTGGCGGTCTGTATATTCCATACGCCGGGAGGCACGAGGCACTGGTATGTTATTTGGTATTCTTACTTATAACTGTAACCTAGCGTTCCGTAATTTATATTTTACATGTTGTGCAGGCTATTGACCTACATTTTTTCCACCAGTTGGGACTGCAGATGCAACAGTATGCTAGCAAGTTAGCGGCCACTTTGCACGAGTATGGCCGGCAGGTTATAGAGTTGGATGCCCGGACACTGCGGCGAGCCCGAGAGGATGAGCGCTTACAACACAAACACAAAGATAGCAACTTAACATAATTTAAATTCAGTACAACTTATGAAAACACATGACACGGAAAGCATAAAGATAAAATACTACACTCAATACATACATGTCATTGTTTAGTCACTACCGCCTAGTATTCTCTGCTCCAACCACTTAAATTTCTCTTCCAGTCTATCTTTTTCTTCTTCCGCCTCTTTTAGTTTCTCCTGCAATGCCGCAATTTCTCGTTTCATTTCAGACTCGCGGCGTTGGTATTCATAGTTCATATTCCAAATATACTGCAAAGATTTTTTGTAGCATTCCTGCTTAATGGATTCATCATACCATTCCTCAAAATTGCAATAATTTATGTCATTGCCTCCCAACCTGTTTACACACATCCAGTATCTGTGTCCAACATAACCATCAGACCAACATTCCTTTACCATACAACGTTTGCCACAATAGCACATTGGTTGGTCATTGCGTCCAGACATTTGTTAATGCAAAAAAACACCCTGCTTTTATGGAAGGTTTTGCTATTTGTTTTGGTTAAGCGCAGATAATAACTAAAATGTGCTAGTTATTTATAGGCAAGGCAATACACATAATGTAGTATTTAACCGCGCTATGTTTCGCGTGTTAAAGATTCTTTCGGGTACAATACAGCTTTTGCAGGCGGGTAGCTTTTCAGGTTGACAAGACAACACACATAACATAGTATTTAACTGCGCTATGCTTCGCGTGTTAAAGATTCTTTCGGATACAATACAGCTTTTGCAGGCGGACAGCTTTTTATGTCGATAAGACAACACACATAACATAGTATTTAATCGCGCTATTCTATATAAACATCTTCCTCCTCCAACAGTGTAGTTTTCTAATAATTTTAGCCTTTGATATAATGCTGGCAATATTGAAATTCAAAAGTTCACGTAATAAGTTTGGTTTTTTAATCCAATACTATTTTTGATAACATTAATGGGGTGGAGAAATTCATTAATTTACTCCACTGAAGTATTTTAGATTGTTTATTTGTATGATACTGTTAAATATCAATAAGATTTAACAACAATGGAAACATAATTTTATTTGATACATTTTGCAACGTAAATAAGTACATACACTTATTACAACCACACTAAGGAAATAAAACACTACGTGTATCCTTGATAGTTGGGCACATTAGTCGGTCGTGGCAATACTATTAAAATGAATGCCAATGTGCTCGCCGCCTGTATTTCTCAAATCTTTTCATAAACAAAGAATGTCGTTGTGCGGGGATGCGATTCGTGATTTATTCATGAGCTAGAGAGATAAGACAGTGTGGTCAGCACTGGGTGTTTCCGAGCACCGAGGAGGTGTCCTCTAATCACCACGACGAGGCTGGTCCCTCTTTTAGTAGACTCAGCTATGAATATTCCTTGCTTGAGGAATAGTTTCACAAAAATGGAGACGAACCGGGGAGTAAGGCCTCTTTCTCGTTGATCAGTTCGCCTCCGCTCTATTGAAAAGTAGGAATTTCCCCATTTCAGGTTTTAGAAGAGTTAGTTTCGCGCAGGGCACCTTTATTAATTTTGCAAACAAAGACCTTCTTCTTATACTATGGCATCTTGTCCAAAGCGAGCGGTCATGTAAACCCTTTGTCTATTCGGGGTAAAGCTTCTACGAAAGCTTACCCCTCATGTAGTCGTCGCCCTTCCCCAGCCCCCCCTCGTCGCTTCTGGCGAAGCTGCGAGCAGGCCGATTTCCTTTACTTTATTATTAAACTTAAACAAATAATCGTTTGACTTTGAATGCTGAAACCTTGAAAGTAGTCACATAAATTCAACACCTCTTTCCATCAATGACGTTGCAATTGTAGCCCTTTCAACAAACCTCTCCGTCATCTGCTTGAATGACATCTGCACCATGGTAGTGACAGGCAATCCTCGTGCAGACTTAATAACCCGTTGAAAGACTCTGACACATTTGTAGTCAGAATTTCCCATCTGCTGCCACCATTCACATGCAAAGTCCATTTTTCAGGCTTATGTCGCATCAACCAACGATAGGCTGTCGGGGTTAAAGTGTTGCAATGCGGCCATGTACCTGGGTAGAGCTGCAAATGACTTATCCTAGTTACCATAAACAATTTCAAACGCGCATTTGCGCCCGAGAAATGCCTTTCTTTTTTGTAATGGTACAGCCATATTCCTGGTGGACGGATGTATTACACTCTTTGATCTTGTACCTTATGGACGATTCAATGTGTGGAATCAGGACAATAGAAATCAAGTCAACATCTAAGTTGAAGTGATTCTAGACCAACGGTGCTGGCAAAGGGCATGCTTTTTCCTAATAAAACGGCCTAAGTAGGGCGGCGAAAATGTATGAGTGTCGTGAGATGACGGTATGGGAGTCAACTCCGGATGTATACAAGGTTGTTTGTCGTAGATAGTTTAAGGATTGTCATTGGATGATGCGTGCGAGCAAGAAGAAAATAAATCCAAGTTGAATTGATTCCACAGAAGAAAACAAATATGTGGAATCACTTCAACTTGGATGTAATACACTCTTTGATTTGTTTTCTTCTTGCTCGCACACAGCATCCATGACAACCCTTAAACCATCTATGGAAAATAAACTTGTATACATCCGGAGTTGACTCCCATACCCTTAAACCATCTCACAACACTCATACATTTTTGTCGCCCTGCTTAGGCGCGTTTTATTAGGAAAAAGCATGCCCTTTGCCAGCACCGTTGGTCTAGAATCATCCCGCATTGCTGTCCGAATTTCGTCAATATCCCTTGTGAGGGCATCCACATCCGGCATACTTGGAAAATGATCAAGGTAGGGAATCTCCCTTGAATGAAACGGCACTTGGCTCTTGGTCTAACGCGGGGTGGAACATTCTCCCTCGTCAAATTAGGTCCAACATTCTCTTCCTCCTCATAAGGGAAGGGTGTGTCATCTCCGGACTCATCGGCATTGTTGTCATAATCACTATTCTCTTCCTGACTTTGTGCATCTGCCAAATCCCGATTAAATTTGTCATCTTCGGGCATTTGAGTCAGGACAGGAGGTTCAAGTTGCTCGTTTCCACTGCACAAACAACAAAATAATGAGATACTCGAATTGATAAATACTTTACATATAGCTATCACTTCACTTACAAATCGCAATGTGTTGACATCCCATGATGGTCATTATCATGTTGGTGATGACTCCCGGATGGACCACCATGATCCAACACACCAGAACTATGCATATTCCAACTGGGCATAGGTTCATAACTTGTAAAATTCATATATGGTCGGTAACCACTGTGGAATATATGAGTGTTAATAAAAATTCAATACAACAAAAATAAACATCGTAACACAAAGGAAAATTGAAGTTTATCACTCGTCTTGTGGATTATGTAAAGTAGGAGAGAAATTATTTCCTCGCTTCTCATTCGCTCGTGAAGATAAGTTTAGATCAGGTCAAACTCTTTCAGTCGGAACCTGTTCGGCTAAAACTGCTCCAGAATAACCACCCGATGACTGAGGGATATCCCTGCTTTGTGCAACCTCATTATTGCGAATGTCTTCAACCTTCACGTGCATTTCCAACATTTTTATCAAAAGAAATTCCTGGTATTCACCCGGAGTCCTCAAAAAATCACTCAGAGTTTCATCTTCCTCAATGTTAAACTCAATGTAACAAGCAACCCCTTGCGGAGTGACAGAATATAGATATCTTCCGATTACTTTAAGGTTCACCGAACGTTTGCTCACACTCATTTTTTTACACAACAACGATACCAATCTATCGTACTCAATTGTAAGTGACAACTTAACATGACACTGTGGAGATAAACTATAGCTTACTGAGTAATTCGCCACCACAACCTCATCCCCCTCCCCCAATATAATGAAACTATAATTCTTCGCTCTTTAGACATTATCACAAAATGCTCGAGAATTTAACAAGAAGAAAAATTTAACAAGAGTTGAGAATATTTTTGAATGGATTTTTACAAAATCCTTAACGCCTTTAAATAAGGCAATGCCCAATCCGGGGGTCGAATTTTTTGAGGTATAACGCCTTAAATAAGGGCGTTATACCCATTTGAATTATTGTTATGTCAGTTAAGCAAGAAGAGTTATTCGTATGTGATGGTAGTCCGTTTCTCTTTACCTTTTGGGCTTACATATTGTGATTTTTGTTTATGAAGATAAAAGTTTGATCTCAGGAATGCAGATTTTCACATTTCTTTCTTTATATGTTTCACATTTTTGTAGTCACAAATTGTTAAGTATTTACTATTTTCGGTTTTTTGGTGTGTATATGTTAGAATAAAACAAAGTTAATAATAGGAGTTCATATTATCAAATTGCATACTCAATTTGAAAGCTAATTGTTGTTGTTGTTTTAATTTTCACTGGCCATGCACATCTGGAAAAGGACAAGAAAAAGAGAAAAGGGAAAAGGAAACATAGGGAGATTAAAGGGATATAAATATGCCTTAAAAGATTTTTATGGTTATCTCTATTTAATAACATTAATTGATAATTTAAGAATAAATGATAGATAACATATTATTACATGTAAATTATATTATGGTGTAGAAAATCTTATTAACTCTTTTAATAAATATTATGTACTCACTCCCTGTCATAATTCATAAATGTGCATCTGATTTATCCATAAGTTTCTTTTTTCGATAAAATCCGATAGCATAGAGAGAAATGAAAAAAAAATAAGAGGTCCCATGAGAAAATTTAGAGCCCGTTTGGACATAAAAAACAAATTTCTTTTTTTTAATAATTTTTTATTTTTTTTCGAAATCATCGTTTGTTCATAAATTTTTTAATTTTCATTTGAATATGCATTTTGAAAATTTTCAAAAAGTGATTTTTCAAAAATTTTCCCTCAAATCACTCACAAAACTTTAAAAACAACTCAAATTAAAATTTATGTCCAAATACTAACTCTAAATTTCAAATATCATTTTCACTTTAAAAAAAAAAAAATCACCATTCTTTAGAATTCCACAATTCTTATGTCCTAACGCCTACTTAATATTTAATTGGTTAATCAAATGGTCGTACTTTTGGGAGTCGTAAGTTCTGCTTTCCCTGTCTCGTCCATATCGCAAGAATTATATTCCAAAAAAGTGTCATATATATTATTTTGTTATACTTAATCACCAAAAAGCCAAAAAGAAAAAGTAACTTGGAAAATGAACATTTCTATTGATCCTGACTAATTATTTGAAATATTTTATGCGACACTACATGACTCTTTGAAAAGCAAATTTTCAAATTATGAATCACAAAGTAAGTTTTTTTTCCAAATGATAATTGAAGATTGATAAAAAATGATGTTAAGCATTCAAGACAAGCGGATCGTCAAATTTATTAATTATTGAAAAATTACCTCAAAAAATAAAACCACTGCGCACAAATTAAAAGAGGAGTAACACACTACTCCTAGTATATCTATCTATATTATATTAAAAGCACAAAGTTCATTAGCGAAATATCGTTCGACTTATTTACCCTTTAAAAATAGAATTCACACTAAACAAAACAGTCTTTTAATTATTATCCTATAATTTGGAATATTCATTTTATTAATTTTCTAATATTTAGGATTAGTCATTTAATTACTTTCCTAATATTTAGTACTTTGAATCAATTAAAATTTTGTATGTTAAATATTTCCTTATTCAAACTATGTACAAACTTCTATATCTAAATATTCAAAGTCGAGTAAGATTTTAGTTATAAAAATTCTTTTCTTTTGGAATTTATTACTTCTAACACCATGGAGTTAAGCAATAATTCTAGACTAAAATATTAAAATACGCTTTGAAATGAATGTTCTCTTATCTAATAGTAGTTATGTTCGCTCTTCTTCTTAAAAATGTCGCACTATTTTGAAATGTAAGGACCAAAATAAATTTAATTCAAAGAATTTATTTAATGACAAGTAAAATAAAGGCCGACATTACTTTACAACGGAAAGGAGCCCATTTTCTCCACAATAATATGAAGATTCCCTGTTTTTCTTAGTATAATATTTTCTCTATTGTTTTACTGAATTAACATAATGTCCTATTTATAAATGAAAATAGACGATATATTATTCTCAATTGATTAATGATTATAAGAGGTTATATCAAGATATTATCATAGTTGGAATGATATTGTTTTTAACTATTTTCATACTAATTATACATTAAATTAAAATTAAGAAATATAGTTTAAGATGGATAATTAGGGTCGGTTTACTTATTTTCCTAAGTGTAAGATCAGAATAACTAGGGTCATTTACTTATTTTTAATATTTTAAGACTTTAAAATCAATAATTTTTTATTTATTAGATTGTCTTACTTGAATTAAAAGTTTGAAACCAATTAAGATTATTTCACTAAATTGTTTAGTTAAGATATAACTATAAAATTCGTGATAAATATCAATCTTAATTGTATGATCGTGATAAATCTGATAAAAGAGAACGTATATCTACAACATCATTCGTGGCTAAATGAGATTCAATTAGTTCAACCCAAATATCGTGTCACTAAAATATTATCAACAAATGAATATTAATTAATTAAGTCAAAAAAATATTTTAAAATATATATGCAGATAAAAATAAATATTAATACTATCTTAACAATTTATGCATATCAAAATCTATATCATATTAAGAGTATGGAGGCCCTTAGTGAAATATCGTTCACCTTTTTACCCTTTAAGAAAAGAATTTACATTTGATAAAATCGTAATTTCATTTTCTAGGACTTCTAATTATTAAATCTTTCCTTGTCTGATCACGTAAAAATTCCTAATATTTAGAAACATAAAATCAAAAAATAAAATACAAAAAAAAGGATAGTTTTCCATAATTAAATTCAAAACAATTATTTCCTTTAAAGAAGTTTATTTTGGCTAAAATAATTTGACTCACGACTGTATGTTTGAGTCCTTGAAATTCGATTTCTGCCATAAATTCCCACGATTTCTTGCTACTCAAGTTGAAGGCCGTAGGCGAATTCTAGGACAATAATTTTGCTCTTTCTAGGATTGCGTTAGTATAGTCCTTCCTTCACGATTAATGAATTTACCTACTATAATGGGATAACAACTCGATTGATAAAGACCATAAAAAGACTTCTTGATTCTAGCACTTTGCCAAAGAGATAAGCTTATCGGCAGAAACGAATCAATTTAGATAGTCCTTTGTGGCTCCGGTGGCGACTAGATCAACGCATTATTGATTCAAGAGAAACTCCAATCGAAGTTCACTATGAATCTTTAGGTACTTTTTATGAGATTTATGGACACTATCTAATAGTAAGAAGTCTAAAAAAACAAATCCTTTTTATGTACATTCAAACCACTGTTGGTCATATTGCGCGGAATTACCATGGGAACTGCTTCCAAATAAATCAGTCCACCTGAATCCCCTTCCTCCAGCGCTTTCACCTGATCTTGAGCCCATTTTTGGGGGCTTCCGCCTTACACACGAAAGATTGGATTGCCTGAATCACGAGTCTGATATACTGTGTTACGATCACCTCATATTGATAAAAAGTCCAGAGAACAAACATGGAAGCGGTCACTATACTGGGGGGCAAAGACATGACCGTGACTTAAGAAAAAAGTACCNCAATTCCTCAATATCTTGTTCATTCGCAACAAAATATTTTCTTTGTGCGTCGGTAAAAAAAAACATGCTTTTTGGGGGACCAAAAATTCTTTCACAAAATAATCCATCTTTTTCCGGTTTGTTAGTTTTGTAATGAAAAATATAGGGTTTTGTTACCTCTCCAACTTGTACAAATCTTTCCATTTTCCAAGTCGATCCGATCCATTCATTCGTAGAGCTATTTACTCGATCGCAGACATTTCTGGAACACCTCTAACAGAGGGGCAAATAGTCAATTTTGAAAGAACTTATTGTCTTCGAGCTTTTCCTGGGAGTATGGCATGGGCTACTTCAGCGTCGTAGCGCCTGGTATTCGAACATTGGCTCGAGGCATTTTCTCTACGACTTTGAGCAAGAGGGTACATGTACCCGAAACCGACACAGGTGGGTAGGTAGAGAATACCTAGGGCGCGAGACAACTCTCTCTAAGAAACTCGGCAAAATAGCCCCGTAACTTCGAGAGAAAGGGTGCCTCCTCACAAAGGGGGTCGCAGTCACCAGGCCCGGGCGACTGTTTACCAAAAACACAGGTCTCCGCAAAGTCGTAAGACCATGTATGGGGGCTGACGTCTGCCCAGTGCCGGAAGGTCAAGGAAGTTGGTGACCTGATGACAGGGGAGCCGGC
>ML417918.1:87353-97353 GCA_005239525.1 Nicotiana knightiana | reverse complement strand
GGAGAAGCAAATGAATTGTGCCACAGAATACAAGTAAGCCTCAAGAACATATTGAGTCAACTGATACTTCTAAGACTAGATGTGGGAAATAATAGCTCCTAAAGTGAAAAATATACTCCCTAGCATAATGGATGGCAAATCCTTGGCAATTACACAGACTAAAGGTCAAGATAATAGTGCATCGAGAGGAAAAGCTAGTGTTCCAACTCCTAGAAAATCTGTAGATGGTATGGATTTCTCAATTGTCACACAGAACACATTTGGAATACTATCAGGATGTCAAGGAGATAAGCAGCCACCAGATAGAGGTGGTACGGTAGACCCTTCCAAATGACAATCCTCATGTGGAATGTACGGGGAAAGATATAAACAGAAGGAGTTGGCTAAATACCTCAAAGACAATCATATTTCCTTAGCAGGATTAGTGGAGACCAGAATCAAACAACATAAAGCTTCTGTTATTGCCCCAAAGATTGCAAAAAATTGGGACTTAGTACATAACTATGATCATGTGGTTAATGGAAGAATATGGCTACTAGTTGACAGAAATATATGGCACATGGATGTGGTATAAACATATCCTCAGTTTATCCATTGTACCATTAGTAGCACTAATGTTAGCTGTGCTATGACTGTAGTATATGGGTATAACAGCTTATAGATGCGAAAGGAGATGTGGCAAAAGCTTAAAAACCTTTCACAAAACATAAATCAATCACGGCTTCTATGGGGGGATTTTAATGCTATTCTCTCTACTCAAGATAGAGTGTCAAGAGAATGCAGTTACGCAAACAGACGTTCAGGACTTTGCAGACTAAAAAGTCTGATACAATGATGTCTGAAATACCTTAGAGAGGGGAATTCTTTACCTGGACAAATGGCCAAATGGGATAAGACAGGGTAATTAGTAGGATAGACAGGCATTGGGGAATGATGATTGGATGATGAATTGTAGTCACCTAATTGTTGAAGTGGGGGATCCATTTCACTCACCACTCACACTGAAGTTTCAGAGAAGAAGCAATAAAATAAGAGTGCCTTTCAGATTTCTAAATGTTTGGGTTGAACATGAAGAATTTCAGAGAATTGTTAATAATGGATGGCAAGGTGAGCATCAGTCTTCCAAGTTAGCTACTATATGGCACAGGCTGAAAGCTATGAAGCCTGAATTTAAGAACTTAAATAACAGAAACTTCAAGAATATAATAGAGAAAATTGATCAAGTAAGGAAGGACCTGATTGACTGTCAGCAAGAAATGAATAGAGGTTACTCAGATCAGCTAAGGATGATGGAAAAAGAGGCTAGATTTCAATTAGAAAAATGGCCACTCATTGAAGAGAAGATATTACAACAGAAATCAATAGCTCATTGGATTAATATTGGTGATGGAAACAATAAATACTTCTTTGCAATGATGAAAGACAGAGCAAGCAGGAAAAATATTACAACACTAACAACACTAAATGATGCAATTCTAATAGATCCTAAGAGTATCAAGAGAGAGATAGTTGATTTCTATAAGTTCCTTATGAGAAGCGCAACTACAAATCTACCTGTTGTTAACATTCAAATTCTGAAAAATGGTCCTCAGCTGAATCACCAACAAGTAGTGGAATTGGTCAAAGATATATCCAAGTAAGAAGTAGATGAATGTTTACATGTTATTGGTAATGACAAAGCACCGGGCAGTGATGGGTATAGTGTTGTCTTCTTCAAAAAAGCATGGAAGGTTATTAAGGAGGATGTATATGCTGCAATAGCTGAGTTCTTTGCTACAAGAATGATGCCTAAGGCCATTAACTGCACTACAGTTATTCTATTTCCCAAGATTACCGATCCTACTAATATTAAGGACTACAGACCTATATCCTGTTGTTCAATGTTGTATAAGGTCATCTCCAAAATCTTAGCATCAAGGCTGAAAAAAGTAATGGACTACTTGATTGATGGAGCCCAGGTTGGTTTCATCCCAGGAAGAAAAGCAGCTGACAATACCATCCTAGCTCATGAGTTGATTAGGGCCTACTCAAGGAAACATATATCACCTAGATGTATAATCAAGGTAGATTTGCAAAAGTCTTATGACAGTTTAGAATGGAGTTTTGTGATGCAAATCATGGAGGGACTGGGGTTCCCTCACCAATTCAGCCAGTGGATATCAGCCTGTATTCATAGTGTAAGCTATTTTATCTTGATAAATGGAGAACTAGCTAAGCCTTTTCCTGCTGCTAAAGGCCTCAGGCAGGGTGACCCAATGTCCCCATTTTTGTTTTCTTTAGCCATGGAATACCTCAGTAGTCTTCTTACAGATCTGAAGAACAATAAACACTTCCACTTTTATCCAAAGTGCAAGAAACTAGGCATTATTCATTTGAGCTTTGCTGACGACCTTCTATTATATGCCAGGGGATATAATCAATTAGTGGCAATGATGAAGCAATGTTTTGACCAATTATCCATAGCATCTGGGCTAAAGGCTAATCTAAACAAGAGTTCAGTTTACTTTGGTGGAGTGGACAATGCAGAATAGAAACTTATACTCCAACAATTGGGTTATGTGAAAGGTGAGTTACCATTTAAGTACTTGGGAGCACCTCTAACTACTAGAAAGATGAAGGTGGAACAATGGCAGTCTCTGATTGACAAAATAGTATCGAGAATATCATCCTGGACTGCAAGAAAGTTGTCATACGCCGGAAGAATTATTAGATCAATACTATTTGGAGTACAATCTTACTGGTCTCAAATGTTTCTGATGCCATCCAAGGTGATCAAGCTCATTGAAGCATATTGTAGAAGTTTCATATGGTCAGGGAAAAATGTCATTACTAAACGAGCCTTGATATCCTGGGAGAAAGTCTGTCAACCCAAGAGTGCTGGAGGGCTAAACATACTGAACATCAAAAGATGGAATAGAGCAGCCATCCTCAAACTACGATGGGACTTAATAACAAAATCAGACAGGTTATGGGTCAAATGGGTCCATATGTATCATATAAAGGGACAACCTATAACTAATATCAAAGTGGCTAAACAAGCAAGTTGGATGGTTCAAAAGATCCTGACTATCACTAGTCCAAACCCACGGTTGCAGAGAGATGCAGGCAAATGCAATTTAATCAAACAGTTATACCTACAACAACTTGATCATTAGCAAAAGTCGAGTGGAAAGCAATCATGTTCAGGAATCTAGCTAGACCTAAAATAATATTTTCCATATGGATGATCATACAAGAAAGAATGTTGACTTCTGACAGGTTGGTCAAATGGAATATTAATGTGGATACAATATGTGTTTTTGGTAGACATCATCCAGAGACTCATGCTCATCTATTCAGTGAATGTACTGTCATTATGGGATTATGGAAAGAAACCTGCAAATAAAGACGTGGGCTCAGTTACTGTGTTGGTTTGTGGAAAAAGCTAAGAAGAAATATGTTAAAGGCCAGCTCTTGCGACTGGTATTAGCTGAAACTCTGTATAGTATATGGAATGAAAGAAACCATAGAGTATTTGAGAAGATACATAGAGATAGTTAGAGCATCATTAGATAGGTAGCATACATTTCTAATATACGGGATGTTGGCAAACTCAAAGAAGTTCTGCAACACAAGCTTATATAGGATGTAAGAGCAATTGTGTAGTGACATGTTAACTAGGTTGTTGAGGATAGGAGTACAGGATAGACTTGTATACAGGCTGAGTTGGCCTTTATATGCTGTAATTTTCTTCTTTGGTGTTTAATAATATTTGTTAATTACAAAAAAAAAATGACAAAAATAAGGATTCCGGTAGTGAAGCCTCCTGGCGCAACAGTAATAAGAACATAAATAAGAAGATAAGATTGTATAGAGATTTGAGTAGATTATAGTATTAGTTTGCCAGAACATTCGTGCCCTTACAATGATAACAGAACTCGCTATTTATAGCTACGTCTAGGGAACGAGGTTCTAGGATCATGCCCTTCTTTAATGTCAATTATAAGGGCCATTGATGAAGATGTTGTAGACATGCAAAATTTGTTGAATTTAAATTCAATAAAATATTTTAGACTGTACTTTAAATATATGTTAGTCCAAATAAATATTACGGGCCTATATGATTAGATTAATTATATTAGTCTAATATATATATATAGATTAAATAAATAAATCCATATTTATTGGGCTAGAAAATTTAATCTAAGAGTGATGAGCCCACTTCATTATGCCCAGATATCATCTTCCTCGAGGCTCAGCTTGGTACCACGTGTCAATAACGTGGCACGCCCAGTCAAACAGAAGAGCCAATGAGATCATGCCATATGTCAAAATGATAAGGCATGCCAAGTCAAATTGAAGGGCCGGTGAAATTGCGCCACATGTACAAGTGACATGTTCTGGCCGATCAAATGCGGCCTTGTCATGCTTCAATCTGATTGGTCGAAAAGAGTTTGTTCTCATCACAACTCTTCTCTTCCAAAATTATAAATAGGGGTCTTCATAACCCAGAAAGGTCACCAGAAGTTATACCAAGAATACACAAGGGAGCTCGTGGATGAAATGCCACAATTCTCTACAAACTGCAAGTGTTCAAGCATTCAAGCACTTCAACACAAATTTCAAGTATTCAAGTTCAATAACGAAGTCAAATCAAATACTAGACGTTCAAGATCAAGGCTACTTGTTCCTGATAAAATTCGTGGAAACAATCAAAACGTTCACGACGGATAAATCAAATTCAAATTCAAGATCAAGCTCACAGTCCCTTGGATTTATATTGGGAAAGAAGAATCAAAGGAATCATAGAGATTGTAACACTCAAATATTTGAAATAAAATACTATGATTGTTGCAATATTTTTCGGTTTCGATTATTTTCTTGACGCAATTTTATTGTCTACCAATTCTGGCACACCCAGTGGAACTATCTCTGCCTCTAATCTCAACTTTTCGATCACCAAAGTTCAAGAACATTGAAATGGCTTCAAAGAAAATCAACTCCAGTTTAACTTCCACCAAGGCTGCTAATTACAGGTCCTATGTTGATGTGGAAAGCATCCTCAATGTTATCTTTGGAAGCTTTGGATCAGTTACAAAGAGCAAAGCAAGCTCGTTAGGACAACAAGAACCCCAAGTGTCGTCCGCATCAACCCCTATTTTCGGATCTTCATTCTCAAAAGGAGCAAGATCTTCCACAAACGCACCCGAACAAGGAAGCGATGTTGCTGAAAAGATCAACAAAACTCCTGCTCTGCTTGACCTCTCCAGATCCAAGCACTCTGCTGTGAAGGAATATGATGATGCTTCAAGTGATGGATCCTCCTCACTTACACCATATAGCATGAGTCCATCAAGGATCAATCTGTGTTGAATTCCATGCTACTCTCTATCGTCCACGACAATCATACAAGCCATGGTGACAAACACTTCATCCGTTGAGGAGCAGTTGGCAAACTTGATGGAAGCAATCACTGGTGTGACCAAGTGCATGCAATATCAAGATGCTAGAATCGACAAGCTAACATATAGGGTGGGACTCTTGATGGAAGAAGAATCTACCCACACACCTGGCAAGCTCCCAGAAGTTCCAGAGAGTGATTCTCCCCCAAGACAAGTAGCATCCGCTAAGTCTATCCCTGTCTCATCTGAAGGTATGGTTCCAATTGATCAACTGAAAGAGTTCATTAAAGGAACTATTAAGAACAAGTATGAAGTTGCTGCCAAGTCCTCCCTTACATATGCAAAGTCGTACACTTCAAGGGTCGATATGTTGAACATGCCTGTTGGTTATCAACCTCCAAAGTTTCAACAGTTTGACGGTAAAGGTAATCCAAAGCAATATGTGGCGTTCGTTGAGACGTGCAACAATGCTGGGACTTATGGAGATTACCTCGTCAAGTAGTTTATTTGCTTGCTAAAGGGAAATTCTTTTGACTGGTACATAGACCTCGAGGCTGGATCTATTTATAGCTGGGATCAACTAGAGAAAGAGTTCCTCAATCGCTCTTATAGCAAGAGACGTACTGTGAGTGTAATGACCCGGACGGTCGTTCCGAGAGTTATAGCCCCCCTTTCCTCATTTCTTCTTCTTTATGTGTTATTCAGCTATATTGTATGGTATCGGGTTGGTTGATTCGGGTCCGGAGTGGTTTTGGAATGAAATGAGACACTTAGTCTCCTATTTAGAAGTTTAGTTGGAAAAGTCAACCGGATGTTGGCTTATGAAAAAACGATCTCGGATTTGGATTTTCATGGTTTGGTTAGCTCCATTATGTGGTTTTGGACTTAGGAGCGCATCCGAAATGTAATTTGGCAGGTCCGTGGTAGAGTTAGGCTTGAATTGGAGAAAGTTGGTCGGCAATGGAAAATTAGATATCGAGGTCGGAATGGAATTCCGGAAGTTGGAGCAGGTTTGTAGTGTCATTTCTGACGTGTGTGCGAAATTTGAGGTCATTTGGACGAGGTTTGGTAGGTTTAGCGTCGTTTGCGGAATTTGAAAGTTTAGAAGTTCTTAGGCTTGAATCCAAGGGTAATTTGGTGTTTTGGTGTTGTTATGGGAGTTCTGAAGGTTTGACTAAGTTTGTATATTAGTATAGGACTTGTTGGTATTATTCGTCGAGGTCTCGAGGGCCTCGGGTGTGTTTCGGGTAGTTAACGGATTTGTTTTGGAGTTGAGAGCTGTTGGTTCTGCTGGTTTTTGAGTTTCTGGTGTTTTTCCGCACCTGCGGATTGGGAGCCGCAGGTGCGAGGTCGTAGGTGCATGAGGAGGCTCGCAGATGTGGAAATGGGAAGCCCAGGGTTTATTGGTGGAGGCGTATGAAGAAGGATATAGCCGAGTTTGTAGCTCGGTGTCTCAACTGTCAGCAGGTTAAGTATGAGCATAAGAGACCAGGTGGCTTGCTTCAGAGGTTAGATATTCCAGAGTGGAAGTGGGAGCAGATCACCATGGACTTTGTAGTTGGTCTCGCACAGACTTCGAGGAAGTTCGATTCTATTTGGGTTATTGTGGATCGGCTGACCAAGTCTGCGCACTTCATTCCTGTTGGTACTACTTATACTTCAGAGTGGTTGGCCGAGATTTATATCCGAGAGGTTGTTCGCCTGCATGGTGTTCCAGTTTCCATTATTTATGATAGAGGTACTCAGTTCACATCACAGTTTTGGAGGGCCGTGCAGCGAGGTACTCAGGTTGAGTTGAGCACAACTTTTCACCCTCAGACGGACGGACAGTCCGAGCGCACTTTTCAAATACTGGAGGACATGGTACGCGCTTGTGTTATTGACTTTGGGGGTTCATGGGACCAGTTTCTGCCACTCACGGAGTTTGCATATAACAACAGTTATCAGATGAGTATCCAAATAGCTCTGTACGAGGCCTTATAAGGGAGGAGGTGTTGATCTTCGGTTGGATGGTTTGAGTCGGGTGAGGCTAGGACCTTGGATGAAAATTTAGTCTAGGATGCATTAGATAAGGTGAAGTTGATTCAGGAGCGACTTCGCACGGTGCAGTCTAGGAAAAAGAGCTATGCGGATAGGAAGGTCCGAGAGGTGTCGTTTATGGTTGGGGAGAAGGTCTTGCTGCAGGTATCACCCATGAAGGGTGTTATGAGGTTTGGGAAGAGGGTCAAGTTGAGCCCCCGGTTCATTAGACCTTTTGAGGTGCTTCAGAGGATAGGAGAGGTGGCAAGCTTGCCTTGCCACCCAGTTTGTCGAGTGTGCATCTGGTATTCCATGTTTCCATGATTCGGAAGTATGTTGGAGATCCGTCCCATATTTTGGACTTCAACACGTTTCAGTTGGAGGGGGATATGATTTATGATGTGGAGCCGGTGGCTATTTTGGATCGGCAGGTCCGAAAGTTGAGGTCAAAGGACATAATTTCTGTGAAGGTGCAGTGGAGAGGTCAGCCCGTGGAGGAGACCACCTGGGAAACCAAATGAGAGATGCGGAGAAGATATCCACACCTATTTGAGACTCCAGGTATGTTTCTAGACTCGTTCTAGGACGAACATTTGTTTAATAGGGGGAGAATGTAACGACCCGGCCAGTCGTTCCGAGAATTACAGCCCCGTTTTCCCCATTTCTACTTCTTTATGTGTTATTCAGCTATATTGTATGGTATCAGGTTGGTTGGCTCGGGTCCAGAGTGGTTTTGGAATGAAATGAGACACTTAGTCTCATATTTAGAAGTTTAGTTATAAAAGTCACCAGATGTTGACTTATGAGAAAACGATCTCGGATTTGGATTTTCATGGTTTGGTTAGCTCCATTAGGTGGTTTTAAACTTAGGAGCACATCCGGAATATAATTTGGAGGTCTGTGGTAGAGTTAGGCTTGAATTGGAGAAAGTTGGAAATTTGGCAATTTTGGTCGGCAGTGGAAAATTAGATATTGGGGTTGAAATGGAATATGGGAAGTTAGAGTAGATTCGTAGTGTCATTTGTGACGTGTGTGCAAAATTTGAGGTCATTCGGACGAGGTTTGGTAGGTTCAGTGTCGTTTGCGAAGTTTGGAAGTTTAGAAGTTTTTAAACTTGAATCCGAGCGTAATTTGGTGTTTTGGTGTTTTTCTGGGTTTTCCGAAGGTTCAACTAAGTTCATTTATTATTATAGGACTTGTTGGTATTATTGGTCGAGGTATCGAGGGCCTCAGGTTTGTTTCGGGTAGTTAACGGATTCAGTTTTGGAGTTGAGAGCTGCTGTTTTTTGCTGGTTTTTGAGTTTCTGGTGTTTTTTCGCACCTGCAGATTGGGAGCCGCATGTGCGAGGTCGCAGGTGCATGGGAAGGCTCGCAGATGCTGAAATGGGAAGCCCAAAGTTGGAGCGCAGGTTTGGCCGCACCTGCGAGCCCGCAGGTGCGGAAGCTGGGTGTTTAAGTGAAACCCGTAGGTGCTAGATTTTTACCGTAGGTACGGTACCGCTGGTGTGAGTAAAGGGCCGCATGTGCGAGAAGCCTGGGCAGAATGTATAAATACCATGCTTCGCGAATTTTAGCCCATTCTTCACCATTTTTGTCGGTTTTTGAGCTTTCGGCAGTGATTTTGAAGGGAAATTCGAGGGATATCAGTGAGGTAAGCTGCCTAAGCGCTAATACTCGTGTTTTTATGATGATTCCATTGTTTAATCATGTTATTAGTGGGAATTTGGGGTGAAGTTGAAGGGTTAGGGCTTGAGATTTTGGAGAGTTTGGGGTGAGGATTTGAAGGACCAAACAGTGTCGGATTTTGATGAATTTGGTATGGTTAGACTCATGAGTGAATGAACTTTCTGGTTTTGTAACTTTTATCGGTTTTCGAGACGTGAGCCCGGGGGTCGGGTTTTAGCCAATTTCGGGTTTTTGGCCTAATTTTGTAGTTTTTCTTGTGGAATTCGTTTCTTTAGCATATGTTGATGGTATTGTATTGGTTATGAATAGATTCAGAGCTTTTGTGTCACGACCCAAACTGGAGGATCATGACTAGCACTCGGTCCATACTTGCCGAGCACCAACGTACATTTTATCTAACCTTCTTTATTATCTTTAAGGGCCGACGAGATCAATGTAAATGGTAGATATGGATGATGAACAATAAACAATAAAAGATAATGGCATGAACCTACATCACATGGGATGACAAGACTACTAAGAAACTACATATAAGGTACGAGCTACAACGCTGCCATGAAAGACTATACAACAAAAATTAGCCAACAAGGCATACCAACTATACATGAGTCGACACCTTTCTATGAGCCTCTAAAGAATCATAAGTGATACAACATTTCCAGAATAGGGCCCCGACATACCCATAATATCTATAACAAAAATGCATACCAAGACCACGGCAAGTCCGGAGAAGGGATCTTGCCAATAACCGTTGAACTGGGAAGCCTACTGTGGTGGGGGAGCTGCGTCAACCTTTCTATCAGGACCTGCAACACGACATGCAACATCCACAAATAAAAAGGACGTCAGTACGAATAAAGTACTGAATATGTAAGGTAGGCAAGCATAAGTAAGAACAGTAATGTAAATAGGGG
>ML417918.1:0-86980 GCA_005239525.1 Nicotiana knightiana | reverse complement strand
AAGAAAGAAAGGGATAGCCTCACATACCTTGTATATATACTGCCCAACCTCAAGCTATGCAAATGACACGACTCCTTAGTCTACAATAAGAGAAACGACACTATCGTTATCATTTAAGCGTCATAACTATTATGTATCGACCACAACCTATTCTACGATAAAAGGGACAGCACCTCCCTTATATATATGACTTCACACAAAGTCAAAAAAATCATCAAACATCCCAAACAACATCAATAATAATCATATTGAGCCTCCTAAAATAGTCCACACAACCTAATCACTTCATACATAAGACGACCATCATAGTAGTGTAAAATGACCCGGAAATGTTACGACGAACGACCAGCCCACCACCCTAAATCTATATGGTGTTTCTCCACACCCTTCCTCCTCCAAAAATTCACAAAACAGTAGTAAACACACGCAGCCCAACAGCAAAACAATCCACAAAACAGTCTGCTACAAGTGAATAACTCGAACTCACGGCTTCCGATCGTCGTCCCGTGAGTTCTTACAAGTATAGAACGACTTACCATGAATTAAATAATAAAAAATAGATGAAAGATATCGTTAAAATCACCTTACTTGTTGGATAGCTCAGCCCTTATCTTGGTTCTTCAAACTCTAGGTTTTACCCCCAATTAGAACTTGAAAGAGAGAGAAAATCAATTAGGGTTTGTGGATAATTTTTGGGAGGAAGATTGCAGGGGTTTAGGTCTGGTTATTTGTGATATACAATGAGGTTTATATTTCAGGAGATAAGAATTTAAATGGTCTCTTTGGCCGACCCGAAATTGCCTATTTTAGGGCTCTCATTTAACCATGTAGGTGACACACCTACTTGTCACCTAGCAGCCTGTGCAGTATCTCAACAATGCCTATATCTCTCTACTACGATGCCGTATTGATAAACGGTTTAATGTGTTGGAAACTAGACTCATAGATCTTCAATTTGGTGGGTATATCACCCCATAATTCCAAGTAACTTGGGAGAAAAGCTTAGTGACATTTGACCTAAAGATTAAATAAAATTATCAACATAAGTTGTGACACTTTTTGTCGACTTTTGTTTCATTACTCGTTTGACTTCAAGACTTATGATCCGGATATTACATGATTCAAATAGCTTAAAAAAAAAACCTCTTGAGAATATTAAGAACCCTTAGATTTACCCAAAGTTACGGGTTACAACATCCTTGATTCGTTTAACTTCTAATACTTGTTAATCACCCTTATNATGAAGAAGTGCCAGAAACATTCGTCCTCAAATGTAAGGGTTTATGGGGAGTCCAACTCATCCTGGATTCCAACGGAAATTTCCGGCCAAGTTTCCCCCCATAAAATGAATACTACCCAAACTTGCAAGCAGTTAAAACCAACGTACAGTCTCACAAGGTTATATCAAGCATGATGGATATGTACACTGTCTGTATATCACCATTTTGTATTAAGGAAGGGTATTCTCAAGCTACTACTTACCTCATAGAGCCATTTCATCTTATAATGCGTCCTGCGTCCCCCTGGGATCCTCGTTATCTTGAGTCTGGAATAAATAAGGGTATTTAGACTTCATCTCCTCTTCTGCTTCCCATGTAATTTCTTCCCTGTTCTTGTTCCTCCACAACACTTTGACGGAAACTACTTCCTTTGTTCTCAGCTTGCGTACTTGTCGATCTAATATAGCTACTGGCACTTCTTCATATGATAGATTCTCTGTAACTTGTACATGTTTGATAGGTACGACCCGATAAGGATCTCCAATACATTTCCTCAACATAGACACATGGAATACCGGGTGGAAAAATTCCAATTCGGATGGCAATTCTAACTCGTCGAAGAATTTTGTACGGACCGATATACCACGGACTCAACTTACCCTTCTTCCCAAAACGCATAACACCCTTCATCGGCGAGATCCTCAGGAAAACCCAATCACCAACCTCAAACTCCAGATCACGACGTCGGACATCAAAATAAGATTGTTGCCTGCTTTGCACCGTCCTCAACCGCTCTTGTATCAGTTTCACCTTCTCAATGGCTTAGTGAATCAAATCTGGCCCATATAGTTCTGTTTCACTGACTTCAAACCACCCAAGTAGTGATCTATATCTCCTCCCGTATAATGCCTCGTACAGGGCCATTCTAAAACTGGAATGATATCTATTATTGTAGGCAAATTATATGAGTGGAAGATGGTCATCCCAATTCCCCTTGAAATCCAGAATACATGCTCGTGGCATATCTTCAAGTGTCTGAATGGTACGTTCAGCCTGTCCGTCAATTTGTGGATGGAATGCAGTGCTGAGATTCACTTGTGTGCCTAAACCATTCTGAAAAGACCTCCAAAAGTTAGCCGCAAATTGCACTCCTCGGTCTGATATAATAGATACTGGCACACCATGAAGCCTAACAATCTCCTTGATATACAACTTCGCATAATCTTCAGTTGTGTAAGTTGTCTTAACTGGTAGAAAATTAGCACATTTTGTAAGTCGATCAACTATCACCCATATGGAGTCAAATTTATGATAAGAGCGAGGTAATCCAATAATGAAGTCAATATTAATCACCTCTCATTTCCAGGTCGGAATCTCTATATTTGAAGCAATCCATTGGGTTTCTGATGTTCGATTTTTACTTGTTGACAATTAGGATACTGGGCTACAAATTCTGCAATAGACTTCTTCATGTTATCCCACCAATACTGCTCCTTAACATCATGATACATCTTTGTCGAGCCGGGATGGATGGAATATCGGGATTGATGTATCTCAATCATAATCTTTGTCTCAATCCTGCTACATCAGGCACACATAACCGACCCTGGTATCATCTGCTCCGATCTCAAAAGTCGTAATTTTACACTGTTGAATGCTCTCTCTCAATCGTACTTAGGTAGTATGTTCATATTGTTGTGGTTTTACCTCGGCTACCAAAGATGATTCTGATGAATTCTGTACAGTAACCCCTCCATCATCAGATTCTAACAATCTAATTCTCATATTGGCTAGTTGATGAAGATCTTTAGTCAACCCCTGTCTACCTGCCTCAAGTGTACTAAGCTTCCCATTGACTTATGATTGAGAGCGTCTGCCGCAACATTGGCTTTACCGGGATGGTACAGTATCTCGACATCGTAATCTTTCAGTAATTCAAGCCACCTAAGTTGCCTCAAATTCAACTCCTTCTGCTTGAAGATGTATTGTAAACTCTTGATATCTGTGTAGATGTCAACATGGACGACGTACAAGTAGTGCTGCCATATCTTCAAAGCATATATTACTGGAGCCAATTCCAAATCATGGGTCGGGTAATTCTTTTCATGCTTCTTCAATTGTCTTGATGCATAAGCAATCACCTTCCCCATGTTGCATCAATACGCACCCCAAACCTATACCTGACGCATCACAATATACCACATAACCTTTTGTTCCTTCTGGGAGAGCGAGCACCGGCGCAGATGTCAATCGATTCTTTAACTCCTGAAAACTTCATTCACAAGTGTCAGACCACTGGAACTTAGTAGATTTCTCTGTTAACTTAGTCAATGGTTCTAATATAGAGGAAAACCCTTCTACAAATCGCCTATAATATCCTGCTAGCCCCAGGAAGTTGCGGACTTCTGATGGTGTTATAGGTCGCGGCCAATTCTTTACTGCATCGATCTTTTGAGTGTCCACTAATACCCTTGTCAGATATCACATGGCCAAGGAATGCTACTGAGTTCATCCATAATTCACATTTGGAGAGCTTAGCATATAACTTACGATCCTGAAGCGTCTGTAATACTATCCACAAGTGGCCCGCATGTTACGCCTCTGAACGAGAATACACCAAAATGTCATCAATGAATACGACCACGAACACATCAAGATAGTGCCTGAATGCAGTATTCATGAGATCCATAAAAGCTGTTGGGGCATTTGTTAGCCCGAACGACATCACCAAGAACTCAAAGTGCCCATAACTTTTCCAGAAGGCCATCTTTGGAATATTCTTCTCCTTAACACTCACCTGATGATACTCTGAACGTAAGTCAATCTTAGAGAAATACTTGGCACCCTGGAGTTGGTCAAGCAGGTCGTCGATCCTTGGAAGTGGGTACTTGTTCTTTATAGTAAACTTATTCATCTGTCGATAATAAATAAACATCCTTAACGACCCGTCTTTCTTCCGCACGAACAGGACTGGCGCACCCACCCCAAGGTGAAGTGTTAGGCCTAATAAAGACCTTATCCAGCAAGTCCTTAAATTGCGCCTTCAACTCTTGCAACTTTGTCGGGGCCATCCTCTATGGAGGAATAGATATGGGTTGAGTGTCAGGCTCATCAATGCTAAACTCAATCTCCCTTTCAGGAGGAAGGCCTGGGAGTTCATCTGGGAAAATATCTGGAAATTCATTAACCACGAGGATGGATTGTAGAGTAGGCGGCTTCGCCTCCGCATCCCTAACGTGAACAAGATGATAAATGTAACCTTTTGAGATCATCTTCCTTGCTTTAAGACAGGAAATAAACCTACCTTTCGGTGTAGTAATGTTCCCTTTCCATTCGATGACGGGTTCATCGGGAAATTGAAACCTAACTAAATTCGTACGACAATAAACATTTGCATAGCATAAGGATAACCAGTCCATTCCCATTATCACATCAAAATCAACCATTTCTATTCAAATAAATTTGTCGAGGTTTGACGACTACAAATCATCACTGTCCAACCTCTAAATACCCTTCTGGCAATCACAGAATCTCCTATAGGAGTAGATACTACAAGTGGTTTACTTATCAATTCAGGTTCAACACCAAACTTATTAGCCATAAAGGGTGTAACATATGATAATGTAGATCCCGGATCAATCAACGCATATACATCGTAAGAAAACACAGACAATATACCTGTAACAACATCCTGAGATGACTCAAGATCCTGTCGACCTACTAGAGCATAGGTTCGATTTTGAGCACCACTCGAACTCGGCACTGCACCTTTACCTCTACCACGACCTGTCGACTTCTGAAAACCTTGTGCTGGAGGTCGAACTGATGAGGAAGAACCAGACAGAGATCCAGTTGTCTGAGCCATACCACCACCTTCTCTATTAGGACAATCCCGCATCATATGGACAGGTTGTCCGCAAGAATAGCACGCATCAGAACCTTGACGGCACAGTCCAAAGTGGTCCTTGCTGCATTGATCACAACGGGGTGTTGGGGGTCTCGTCTGACTAGTATCCTTATGATATTGCGAGCCTGATGCCCGCGAACCCTCTTATGCTGGCCCCTATCCTGCTCCCTATCTGCCCTTTGTTGACGCTTACAATCCTCTAGGGTCTGGGCATAAGCCTGAATACGGGAAATATCCATGCCCTCCACCAAGGAGGCTGTCGTGCACTCATTTATCAGATGTGGTCTGAACCCGTTCACGAACATATGAACCATATCACTCATTTCGGTCACCATATGGGGAGAATACCTTGCTAAAGAATCAAACTGCATATTATACTCTCGCACACTCATATTACCTTGTCTAAGGTTCAAGAACTTATCAGCTCTAGCTCGGCGTATCTCAACTGGCAAATAATGACGAAGAAAGGCCTCAGAAAATTCCCTCCACACAGCTGGAGGGGCGTTCAGACCCCTGGATCTCTCCCAACTATCATACCAAAAAACCGCTAAATCCCGTAATCGATAAGAAGCCAACTCTACTGCCTCTATATCTGTAGACTGCATAACCCGCAGTGTACGATGAACCTGGTCAACAAAAGTCTGTGGGTCCTCCTTCGGGTCTGATCTGGTAAACACTGGAAGGTCTAGATTAATAAAATCACGAACTCTCATACTATCCGGTTTATCAACAGCACCAGTATTCTGCCTTTGAGCCTGAGCAGCTATTAAGCTAGTCAATAACTGCACCGCACTCCACATATCTTGGTCTGTAGGGCCAGACGGAGGAAATGGTGGTGCTGGGTGCCTCCTAATATCCTCTGGATGAGACGGAGTAGATGAGGTATGAGACGGCATCTCACTCTGAGCCTCACTTTGGCTTGCTCTGGCTTGAGGCACCTGACTGGTACCCTCTCCCGATGCTATATCAAGCCGCCTACTAATCGCTTGCTTCCTAGTCGAAGGCATCGCTGAAAGAAAACAAGGTTAATATTAGATACGAACACTAAAGACTCAACTCTACGCACGATCTAGAATCAGGAAGAAGGTAACAACCCTAGATGTCATGTAGTCTCCTGATTATAAATGTGGTGCACTACACATCCATAATCAAGACTCTACTAGACATGTCTCATAGACAACCCCTAGGATAGACTTGCTCTGATACCAAGTTTGTCACGACCCAAACTGGAGGATCATGACTAGCACCCGGGCTCTTGCCGAGCACCAATGTACATTTTTTCTAAACTTATTTATTATCTTTAAGGGCCGAAGAGATCAATGTAAATGGTAGATACAGATGATGAACAATAAATAATGAACAATGAAAGATAATGGCATGAACCTACATCACATGGGATGACAAGACTACTAAGAAACTACATATAAGGTACGAGCTACAACGCTGCCATGAAAGACTATACAAAAAAAATTAGCCAACAAGGCATACCAACTATACATGAGTCAACCTGTCTATGAGCCTCTAAAGAAGCATAAGTGATAAAAATGCCGTAACAGGGCCCGGACATACCCATAATATCTATAACAAAAATGCATACCAAGACCACGGCAAGTCCGGAGAAGGGATCTTGCCAATAACCGCTGAACTGGGAAGCCTACTGTGGTGGGGGAGCTGCATCAACCTTTCTATCAGGACCTGCAACACGACATGCAACATCCACAAATAAAAAGGACGTCAGTACGAATAAAGTACTGAGTATGTAAGGTAGGAAAGCATAAGTAAGAACAGTAATGTAAACAGGGATAGAGTATATACAACCTATAACATCTGGGTACCTATGAGGGATACTAACATGAAATGCGTGATACATACATGTATATATATAAACTTTTAAAACATACGCCTCTGTGGGCGACATCATCATCATATCGTACCCGTCCATAATAGGCTCGGTAAAACGTACCCGGCCACGTGGAGCTCGGTAAACCCAACTGATCAGTGGTTGCACAATAGGTGTCGTACTCGGCCGACTATAGCGCGGCTCGGTAGATTAAAATAGATACATACATACATGTATATATATATATATATATATATAATGCATGTAGGACTCATTAGAATCATATTCTGAACCATTCGGAGTGCATAAGGTCGATATTCTCCGTACACGTTATTAGGACTAACTCTTCATCAAGAATCTTATAATAATCAGGAAGTACCAACAACATTGATAACATACAAATAAGATAATCAACCTCAACATCAATTGTTCCATAAGAAGGGAAACAATGTAAGTACTGCTAGCTTCTAAGAATAGAGTATATTTGGAAGCTCGTTTATTGCATTATGTATAATCGGAGTCATGCAAAAGAAAGAAAGGGATAGCCTCACATACCTTGTATATATAATTTCCAACCTCAAGCTATGCAAATGTCACGACTCCTTAGTCTACAATAAGAGAAACGACACTATCGTCATCATTTAAGCGTCATAACTATTATATATCGACCACAACCTATTCTACGATGAAACAGACAGCAGCTACCCTATATATATGAGTTCACACAAGTAAAAACAATCACCAAACAGCCCAAACAACATCAATAATAATCATATTGAGCCTCCCAAAGCAGTCCACACAACCTAATCGCTTCATACATAAGACGACCACCGTAGTAGTGTAAAACGACCCGAAAATGTTACGACGAACGACCAGCCCACCTCCCTACATCTATATGGTGTTTCTACACACCCTTACTCCTCCAAAACTCCACAAAACAGTAGTAAAACACGCAGCCTAACAGCAACACAAAACAGTCCACAAAACAGTCCGCTACAAGTGAATAACTCGAACTCACGGCTTCCGATCACCGTCCCGTGAGTTCTTACAAGTATAGAACGACTTACCATGAGTTTACAGCAGAAAAAATTGATGAAAGAGATCATTAAACTCACCTTACTTGTTGTATAGCTCATCCCTTATCTTGGTTCTTCAAACTCTAGGTTTTACCCCCAATTAGAACTTGAAAGAGAGAGAAAATCAATTAGGGTTTGTGGATAATTTTTGGGAGGAAGGTTGTAGGGGTTTAGGTATGGTTATTTGTGATATACAATGAGGTTTATATTTCAGGATATAATACTTTAAATGGTCTCTTTGGACGACCCGAAATTGCCTATTTTTGGGCTCTCAATTAACCAAGTAGGTGACACACCTACTTGTCACCTAGAAGCCTTGCAGTCGCGTAACAATGCCTATATCTCTCTACTCCGATGTCGTATTGATAAACGGTTTAATGTGTTGGAAACTAGACTCATAGATATTCAATTTGGTGGATATATCACCCCTGTAATTCCAAGTAACTTAGGAGAAAATCTTAGTAACAGTTGACCTAAAGTTTAAATAAAATTATGAACATAAGTTGCGACACTTTTTGTCGACTTTTGTTTCAAAACTCGTTTGACTTCAAGACTTATGATACGGATATTGTATGATTCAAATACCTTAAAACACAACCTCTTGAGAATATTAATAACCCCTAATTTTACCCAAAAATACGGGCTACAACATCCTTGATTAGTTTAACTTCTAATACTTGTTAATCACTCTTATACACTCTTGTATCATTTAAGACCAATAGGATTAATTTCTTATTGTCTCAAGGATAATCTCTTCTCAGATTTACGTCGACTAACTTATGGAATGAACCAACATATGTGAATATGGGTTGTAATATTTTGGAGACCGATTCAAGGGGCAAGAGCATCCCGGAGTAGGATTCTACGTTGTTAAGGTAAGTAACAGTTTTAAATCTGGTTTTGAGGGTGTAAAACCCGGAGATTTAGTATCATGTGACTGTTTTGAGGTGACACCCATTCTAGGTGATGGGCGTGTGGGTGTACACCATGAGGAATTGAGACTTGGTTCGTCTCGTGAGGTTGTGAAGCCTAATAGCCTTTATTTGTGTTTATGTGTTTTCCATGTCTGCTAGAACTTGATTGCTTTCATGTTACAGATCATGTTTAGGTTTTATCCCTGCTCACAGTAGTTATACTTAGTCATGGTGATTCTTGTACATGTTTACCTCAGTCTCTATTATCTTCTTGCTGATACACTGTCATACTTTGATTTGGACTGCTCCCTTTATTTATTGAAAACTGTGAGGCTAGAGAGGTACATGACTGAGTGAGGCCGGGGGCCTGTTGTGAGATATTGCAATATAGCACGTTTTTTCCATGCGGATCCCAATTGATACCATAGCACGTGAGTTGTCCGTGCAGATCCAGATATGATATGATGCACGTGAGTTGTCCGTGCAGCACGAGAGTGGTCCGTGCAGATTAGCGCTTGGCTATAAGAGCCCCTCTGGAGTCTTAACACTCCCAGTGAGCGCAAGTACCTATTGAGTGTGTGCATTGAGGGCTAAGGGATTGAGTGACGGTGCTTGTGAGGTTTCATCTATTCTGATGTTGTTGCATTTATGTGTTGTCTTATAGTAGTTGATAACTTATGAAACTGATATTTTAGTCAAGTTCATCCTTAATTGTGAAAATTTTTACTCAAGTTCATCCTTAGTTATTGATATTACTTGCTGAGTCAGTTGTACTCATACTACACCCTGCACTTTATGTGCAAATCTAGGTATGTTTGAGCACGGTGATTGTTGAGTCCAGGACGGCTTATCTTCGGAGATTGCAAGGTAATTACCAGCGTCCGCAGGAACTTGTTACTCCTTCTATTTCCTTTCTGGTTGTACTGACAGTAGACAGTTGATGTAATAGTTTATGGATTTAGACGTTCATGACTAAGTGACACCCTGATGTTTGGGGCTTGTTTTCCGCATTTTATTTTCAAATTTGAAGTTTAACTTGATTTCATGGAAATTTATAATATTAAGAATCTTTACTTAACTCTTATATCTTAAATTGGTGGTATTATTGGGAAAATAGTCTTGCCTAGTGTCATGATAGGCGCCATCACGGCAGGGTTTAGATTTGGGTCGTGACAGTGAGTATGATAGAACTTACAAATACTCGTAACCGAAAGGGTGAACCAGTTATCGACTTTACCAATCGTCAACTGCAAAGAGAGGCTTAGTGAAGCTTCTGGCATAGAGATGTGCATCCAAGGCATGCATTGGGGGCTCCACTACATCTTGCAAGGTATCAAGCCTAGCACATTTTAAGAACTTGCGACTCGTGCCCACGACATGGAATTAAGCATGGCCTCCACTGGAAACGAAAGGCTACCCTATCTATGAGCCTCGCAAAGGAAACGACAAGCAAGAAGTCAGGAAATGGAGCAAGTTTGTACCGAGGTCCGAAAACAAAGAAGCTATGAGTGTCAACACATCACCTATGAAGTTCACAACAAAGGTGAGCAAGAAGCAGAGTAAAAAATCCACTTCTTTTCAAGATAAACCAAGTGGGAAATTGACTCTAAAATAAATGCAAGAGAAGGAGTACCCATTTCAGGATTTTGACGTGCCAGCAATTTTTGAAGAACTCCTCGAGTTAAATCACATTGAGCTTCCGGAGGTGAAGCGGCCAAATGAAGCTGGTAAAACGAATGACCTAAATTACTGCAAATACCATCGACTTGTGAGCCACCCTCTAGATAAGTGCTTTGTCTTCAAGGATAAAGTTACGGACTTCGCTCGTGAAAAGAAAATCTTGCTTGAAGATGAGAAAGCAACCGCAAACCAAGTCTCTATCACCTTTGGCTCATTAAGTCTGGATGAATTATGTGGTTTAAAAAAAAATAAAGATGAAGAATTACTGGAGAACAAGAAAGCTGAAGTCAATCAACCTAATGATGATGAAAGTTGGATGTTGGTGACTCGTCGTAGGCGCCACCAAAGGAGCCTACAAAAAGAATCAATAGAACAACCAACAAGCAAAACGTTGATAAAAAGACCAATGAAACAAAATCCAGTTAGGCGATTGAAGAAAGCAAAAGTGGAGATGCACCACCCTCAAAAGCCACGACATCCAGTAACCTTGGAGGATTTCTTGCCACTTTTTTAAATATTTTTTATTGTTGTCAATTGAAATTTCTTTTTTTTTTTCAATATATTTATATTGACAACAGTGTGTCGAGCAAATATACNTTTTCCACTTAATTTATTCTCCCATCTATCCTTTTTTGTATCTATTTTATTTGGATTAGATTTGTAGTGCCAATCCAACACAAGTCCTTTTTTTTTCAATATTCAATATTTATATTGACAACAGTGTATCGAACAAATATAATTCATTGTGATAAATGAAGTGGATCTATTTAGTTTTATTTTATGTTTTAAATTAATTCGAAAATGTGAATATATTTTTTTGGATTTCTTCCTTCAATGGTTTTTGGTTGTCTTGTCTAATCTCTTTATTTCTTTTTCTTCAATTTTTTCTTAGGGTTGCTAACTCAATGGTAGAGTACTCGACTTTTAAGTGTGGCTGTCTCTTTTACATATATGGATAAAGTGAGTGATTCTTCCATACTCTTGTAAAGTTTGGAAGACCATGGCTGATACTGAAAGGGAATGAATGGTAAAAATAGGTTGGTTCCGCATGAACATTTCCCATGATGGTATTGAGGCCTCTTGTTGCAATGCTGATAAAGGGGAAGGAAATCTCATCAAGTTTATTCCTCAAGAAGTTAACGCATGCGAGGAAAAAGTTACGTTCACAAATGATGACCTTCTACTGGGTGACACTTTTCATAACCTCCCGTTGTATCTGGTTGGCTATATGTGTGATGAAAGGGTAAATCGAATTTTGGTTGATGGAGGATCCTCAATGAACATCTTGTCAATTCGCACTGTGAAAGAACTTGGTATTCCCATGAGCAAACTCTCTGAAATATGTGTGATGATCCAAGGATTCAACCAATGGGGGAAAAGAGCCATAGGTGCGATAAGGTTGGGAATCATCATTGAAGATATGCAATCACGCGTGGCTGCATGTGATCGATCCAAAGACTTCATACAATGTCTTTCTTGGAAGACCTTGGATACATGAGAATAAAGTGGTTCCATATACCTACCATCAATGTTTGAAATACTACGAGAGAGGAGCCGAGAAGAAGATAATTGCTGATGACGAGCCATTCACTGAGGCTGAATCACACTTCGCCGATGCAAATTTCTACCTGAAGAACCGTATTATGAAGGAGCTAAAAATTGATGATGGCATGAGTGGCAAGAATGACGAGTCCATGACTAAGAGGGCTGAGGTGGTTGCTGACAAAACCAAAGATGTTGCTGAGGAAGTGCACCCTAGCTCAAATAAATCTCATAAAGGGAACATTATGTCTCACGACGAGAAAGTAACTCATGCGCTTCGCTATGTCCCTAAAAAGAAGAAAGATGAGGGATAATCGGCCAAACTCCAAACCAATCTGAGGGAGTTAACTCTTCTGATCAAATAAATTAAGGCAGTAAAGTTTCCCTCAAAGATACTTGCAGGGTTTGTGGCCCAAACTCCTTCGCAGAATGTGGCACTCCCTCTAAAGCGTACAGATGAAGTCTTTGATCCTAATGCTTACAGGTTATTTGCAAAAGTTGTATACATTCCCAATGAGCCATCAAAATTAGGAATCCCCCATCAGAAGCTTAAACAAATCAACCACATGAAGGTTTTGGGTACTAGAAACCATCACCAGTTCTCATCTCCATAAGAAGGGCAAGCAATAATTATATCACTATAGAAGATTGATCTGCCGCTTCCAACAGACCTTCAATATTTGATTGAATTGGAAAATCAACTGTGAGGACTTCCGTATTTGAGAGATTGGGTCCATTAAATAAGGGGAACAAGTTCCAGAGAATTATATAGCATAAGAAAACTCGTTTAGCCCAAAATCTAGAAGATCTCTAAGGATTTCCAAAGTTTGGTTCCTTCTAGAATGAGGCGACAAGCAAAACTTAAGGACATATATTGTGGTCTACACTAAGTAACGTAACGAAGATGAAGAAAGTGTGGGTTCTTCATATCATGTTAATGTACAAGGCGAGAATGGTGTTGCATTTCCAATGGAGGATGATGCAGAATTAGAGGATGTTTCACCATGTTATCACATATCCTTCAATGATAGGGACCCTCAAGAAGATGAAGATGCAAATGATGTTTCACTTGAACTTGAAGAAGGGGTGAAGATAACAGTTGATGCCTTAAAAGAAGTTAACTTTGGCACCGATGAAGAACCAAGACCCACCTAGCTAAGTGCTTTACTAGAAGTTGATGAAGAAATCACTTATATTGAGTTACTCAAGGAGTTCAGGGATGTCTTTGCTTGGAGTTACAAAGAGATGCCTGGCTTGGACCCGAAAGTAGCAGTCCATCACCTTGCAGTCAAGAATGGTGCTCGCCCTATTAAACAAGCTCAAAGACGCTTTAGGCCGGACTTGATTCCCTTGATTGAAACTGAAGTTAACAAACTCATCGAAGCTGGATTTATTCGTGAAGTTAAATACCCAACATGGGTTTCAAGTATTGTCCTTGTAAGGAAGAAAAATGGCCAGATCCAAGTATGCGTTAACTTCAGGGATCTCAACAATGCGTGTCTGAAAGATGAATTCCTGCTTCCTATTCCAGAGCTGATGATCGATGCTACTACAGAGTACGAGGCAATGTCATTTATGGACGGTTCGTCGGACTATAACCAAATTTGCATGGCGCCAAAAGATGAAGAGCTTACTGCATTCCGTACCCCAAAGGGTATTTATTACTACAAGGTAATGCCTTTTGTCTTGAAGAATGTTGGTGCTACTTACCAAAGGGCTATGCAGAATGTTTTTGATATCTTCTCCACAAGAATGTCAAATGTTATGTTGACGACTTGGTGGTAAAACCAAGAAAGAAGAGCAACCACTTAAAAGACTTGAGAATGGTGTTTGATTTGCTCGAGAGATACCAACTTAGGATGAATCCATTGAAATGTGCCTTTGGAGTTACTTCTGGAAAGTTCCTTGGTTTCATTATCCGAAATCGAAGTGGATGCCATTTTGAAAATGCCTGAGCCTCGGGATATTCATGAATTAAAAAGTCTACAAGTAAATCTAGTATACCTTATGATATTTATCTCAAACCTAGATGGGAGGAACCATTCAGTCACCTCATGAAAAAAGGCGTTCCTTTTAAGTGGGATCAAGCTTGTAGCAATGACTTTGAAAGTATCAAAACTTACTTGATGAAGCCTCCAGTCTTGACAGCCCCTATACTTAGAAAGCCGTTGATACTATATATTTCAGCACAAGAAAGGTTTGTTGGAGAGATGTTGGCCCAAGAAAATAGTGAAGGGAAGGAAAAATCTCTTTACTACTTGAGCAGGATGATGCCACCAAATGAGCTAAATTATTCGCCAATAGAAAAGTTATGTTTGGCGCTAGTCTTCTCAATCTAAAATTTTAAGCACTACTTTCAAGCTCATGTCGTTCGTTTGGTTTCTAGAGCAAATCCCATCAAGTTCGTAATGTCAAAGCATGTACTTAGTGATCGACTAGCAAGGTGGTACCTCCAGTTTCAACAATTTGAAATTGTGTACATCCCTCAAAAGGCTATAAAAGGACAAGCGTTAGCGGACTCTTGGCAGATCGCCCTATACTTGATGATTGGGAGCTAACTGATGAACTACCCGATAAAGACACAATAGTCATTGAAGTTCAACCTCCATGGAAGATGTACTTTGATGGTGCTGCATATCGCGAAAGAGATGGTGCTGGTGTAGTATTTTTCACTTCTCAAGGTGAAGTTCTGCCCTACTCTTTTACGTTGACGCAACTCTACTCTAACAGTAGTTCTGAGTATCAAGCACTAATACTTGGGCTTGAAATGGCTGTCGAAATGAAGGGGTTGCAATTGCAAGTCCTTGGTGGCTCTCGGTTGGTGATCAACCAGCTTTTAGGTAGTTACAAGGTCAAGAAACCTAAACTACGCCCATATCATAATTATGCTAAAAGATTAATGTGGTGGGTCGGTGGCGTGACTATTCAACATGTACCAAGGAAAGAAAATAAGAAGGTTGATGTTTTAGCTTCCCTAGCTTCGTTGTTAACTCTGTTTGATCAAGCGCAAGCTACTGTCTACCAAAACTGGGTAGTACCACCGCCAAATGAGGCTGAAGGTGAAGAAAACAAACTCAAGCATCTTGTCGTTGTTTCTGAAGCTGAGAAAGAAGAATGGCGACAACCCATTATCGACTACTTAAGTTATGTGATACTTCCAGAAAATCTGAGGAGAAGGACTGAAATCCGTCGTCGTGCACCTCACTTCCTTTACTATAAAGATACTTTATATAAAATGTCATTCAAGGGAGTACATTTGCGATGCTTAGGGGAAGAAGAAGCACTCCAAGTTCTGCAAGAGGCACAATTCTGGGGTATGTGGGTCACACCGGTCTGGACCAAAGCTCCACTTCCATATAAAAAAGGATGGGATATTATTGGCCAACAATGGTAAAAGATTGCTTGGACTACACCCTAAGATGCAATGCTTTCCAATTCCATGCGAATTTTATTCATCAACCTCCTAAAGTGTTGCACCTGATTGTTACACCCGATTGTTGCATCCTGGCCATTTGACGATTGGGGACTGGATGTTGTTGGACCACTGCCAAAATCCTCTGGTGGGAACTTATACATATTGGCTACAACTAACTACTTCTCAAAATGGGCAGAAGATGTTGCTCTTAAGGAAGTAAAGAAGGAAAATGTTGCAAGTTTCATCCGAGTAAACAATATCTATCGCTTTGGCATTCCTCATTACATACTAACGGATAATGGCAAGTCGTTAGACAATAGGTTGATGAACAAGATTTGTGATCTCTTTGGCTTCAAACAACATAACTCTTCTATGTACAATGTTGCCGCCAATGGTCTAGCCGAGGCATTCAATAAGACTATATGCAACTTTTTAAAGAAAGTAGTCTCCAAATTCAAACGAGATTAGCATGACCGTATGGAAGAAGCTTTGTGGGCATATAGGACAACTCACCGCACACCAACAGAAGCGACACCTTATTCACTCATTTATGGAGTGGAAGTCGTCTTGCCACTCAAGCGTCAAATACCTTCATTACGATTAGATATTCAAAAAGGGATCACTGATGAAGAAAATGCTCGACTTCGATTAGTAGAGTTGGAGGATCTTGATGGGAAGAGGTTGGAAGCTCAACAGAATCTTGAATGTTATCAAGCTCGATTGTTTCTCACCTTCAAACAAAATTCGCCCGAGATCCTTTCAAGTAGGAGATCAAGTCCTTTCCATACGAAGACCCATTATTACTTCCCATAAGCTTATAGGGAAGTTCACTTCAAAATTAAATGGGCCATATGTCGTACAAGAATCTTACTCAAGTGTGTCTCACAAGCTGGTTGATGCAGATGGCATGAGAATCGGCCCTATCAATGGCAAGTTATTGAATAAGTATTATCCTTGAAGTTGCAACGCTCCTGGACGCACGAGCCTAAACCGCATGTCATGAAGCTCTTCAAATTTGAGCAAAATCTCCAGGTTGCAAAAACTCCTCAAAATACGAGCTTAAATTGCAAATCGCTACGCTCCTTGATGCACGAGCCTAAATTGCATGTTCCTACACTCCGGGCCCGCATGAGTCTAAATTGTGTACTTCCCACCAAAAAAAAGAGTCTGCTAGGTTGAAAACCTCAAAAGAGGCGGCCTAGGCAAAAGTTAGGACATTCTGCTAGGTTGAAAAACCTCGAAAGAGGCCGCCTAGGCAAAAGTTAGAACGTAAAAAAATAAAAAATAAAAATTACCCATTCTGAACTATGGTATGACCTGATCCTCTTCACCGAGGTACCTAGGCATCTTAGAGTTTCATTCTGAGTTCAGTCGCATGGTTTCAAAAGATGCATAGTGCCCCAATAGTTGTTTGAATGAAGTACGATGGAATGTAATCCATTCAATCAACACTTGAAAATCGAGTTGAGATACCATTCTTCTGTTAAATTTTGAATCCCGCTTGAATTAAAGGGGGCAAGCCGCTATGGTAAATTGGTGTCTTCAATGAAATGATGACAGTATTTTAGGAGGCTACAAAGTATTTGCATTGAATTATGGGGATTTGCTATGCCTTTCATTTTCTCATAACCCTCAAGTATATCGGTCTTCATATCCGCTCGCGGCCCTAAAAAAGGGAAGAGAAGATAGGCGTCAAAATGGAACACAAGTATAAAAAGAAAGATTGATTGGCACAACGTTTCAAGTTCAATGAGACTTGAACCTAAGATATTTGTGAGAATGGAGCTCCTGAATTTTGATTGATAGAAAGAAAAACGTCTTGTGATCCTGAAGCTTCCATACCAAAACATAAAAATTTGGCGAAGTCGCGTCAATTCGAAACTGTCGGTATATAAAAATCTTATGTTGATTTCAAAATACTATCTAAAACTATCCTTCATATATTAAATCCTACATCCTGGACATGTTTTATATTTTGAAGTCTTGTTTTCAAAAAAGAAAATCAAACAATTTGTGATTTCAATGTTCCTACATCAAGTTGTAAAAGTTTTGGCAAAGTCGCGCAAGTTTGAAATCTTCAGCTTGTCGAAATTTTATGTTGATTTCGAAATATTATCTGAAACTATCCTTAAGGTATTAAATATTGAAATTTGGATATGTCTTAGATCTTGAAGTATAGTTTCCAAAAAATTAAGCGGTTCATGATTTCGACATTTCTACACCAAGATACAAATTTTTGGTGAAGTTGCGCAATCTGAAATTATCAACGTGTCGGAATCTAAAGTTAATTTTAAAATATTATCTGGGATGACTCTGAAGGTGTTTGATTCTGAATTTTGGATATGTCTTAGATTTTGAAGTCTAGTTTTTGAAAAATACGTTTGTACACCAAGATAAAAAAAATTTGGTGAAGTTGCGCAAACCTGAAACTATCAACGTGTTGGAAAATAGAGTCAGTTTCAAAATGATATCTGCTACGATTCTGAAAGTGTTTGATCCGATTTTTGGATATGTCTTAGATTTTGAAGTCTAGTTTTCAAGAAATCAAACGGTTCATAATTTCAACATTTCTACACCAAGATACAATTTTTTTTTATGAGATTGTGCAAATATGAAATTGGTAGCGTGGTGCAATATAAAGTTGGTTGCAAAATATTGTCTGAGGCGACTGTGAAGGTGCTTGATTGCAGATATTGGATATGTGTTAGATTTCAAAGTTTAATTCCCACGAAATCAAATAGCTCATATTTTTTACGTTCTCACATTGAGATATGTACTTCCTACCGCAAAGCTACAAAGGTGATGAACAATATTATCTTCAAAGATAAATGAGAATGTATCTTCAAATATAGAGAACCTCGAGACATGAACGACAACTATTTTTAGAAAGAAAAGCCAAGTTCTATTACGTAGACGTCAATGCCTCATGCTAAGCAAGAAACTATTCATACTAATCCTAAAAAGGGGGAAACATCAATTAAAACACGCAATGTAAAGTAAAACGGATGTAGTTTTCATTTAGAAGGATAGTCGCTAGTTAACTAAATGCAAGAAAAAAAACACAAGAGGCAAATAAAATACTCTATATAGGCTAATCTAAACACAACTTGTAATTGACCAAGTCTTTAAGGGTGGCGTCTAAGTGTTGTTTCTTCATATCCATGTCGACAAAGTCATTAGCAGTCGGCTAGGAAACATCAGAACATCTGTGGTACTCCTCTTCAGCAAATGAGACTCTAGATTCAATCTCTTCAACCTCTTTCTTGGCAGCATCTCAGAGAGCTCTTAACTGTTTCACCTTCTCCTTGGCCTCTTTGAGAGATTGATTAGTGACAGACAGTTCCTCGACCTTCTCCCCTTTTTCAGTCAAGACAAGATCAAGATGTTCCTTAGCTTTTAAAAAATGGCTCTAATTTTTCAACGTCCACAACCTTATCAGAAAGAGTTGGTCGTGCCTGGTCATATGAAGTGGAAAGCTTAAAGACGTCAATAGGTCTTTTAGAGGAGAAATATCCATATCCTTTCCATCTATCTCCTCGAGAATCACTTGGTTATCGAATTGAACAGAAAAAGAATTGTCTACAGTAAGATCAAAGAGTTTGGTATGAATTTTAGCCCAGGCATTCAAGATAAATCCTTGCGAAGAGTCAAGACAACCTTTCTTCCGTCAAAGATAGACATCGTTGGTGCTAATCGTTGGTGAAAATTAGGCCTCGATTTTGCTCCAAGATTAGGAATGGAAGTCGCCTCTTGTCCGACTTAGATATCAGAAGTGATTTCCTCGAGTCCGGACTACCCTCTAGCTTGCTTTGGTGTGACGCTATCAAAATACGATCACCGTTTGGCTACATATAAAAAAAGATAGACGGTTAGTGAAGTTACCTATATGTTATAATACATTATTAAAGATTTAAGCATTACCTTTTTAATGACCGTCAGAGTCCTTGAAGCACTGCAAATACTGTCAATAATCTCGACTACACCCAAGTTAGTGTCTCCTTGTTTGTTTGAATAGGCTTCACCCACTTGAAGTTTTGATCGCCGTGACTACTATCACTCTCATTTTGGGATGGGCGTTTGTTGGAGGTAGGAACAATGCCTAATGGAAAGGAACCCTCATGGACTTGATGAGCCTAAGAAGGTCCTTTCTTTTTTTTAGCTTCTTTATATGGAGGTCCCTTGATGTCGCGTGGTGCAACCACTTTGGATTCAAAGTAGGAGGTTTTTCCTCCTTGTTACGCTCTTGAGGAGTGATCTCTAAAGGCGCAACATTGAATGGCCCAACAAAAGTCACCAAAGATTCTAAATGATCTTCAAGAAAGCTCCCATGTACTCTTGTCCACCAGGATCTGTACTCTGACGAAAATAACTTTTTTGTTGTAGATATAGCCAGGGGAAAGGTCGCCCTCGTGTTGGTGGAATTATGTGACACACAAATTTTCCATTTGTTGAGTCCTTTTTCTAATGAGGCACTACGAAGGTCATTTTCCAAAATACCAGGACTGGTCTGATAAAATCCAAATTGATGGTTGAATCTATGTGGACTATATGGTTCAAGAATGAAAGAGTTTCCACACCTCAAAGGAAGATAATTAAACGGATACTCATTAAATAATTGACTTTCGGTTCCGATGCTTTATCCGCTTGATGGATCCTCAAAATAGTAAGGTTCGGAACCCTCCAGCATGGTAGAAGTCCAAGATGCATTATCTGCTTGATGGATGTGTTTTCTTGCATTTTTATCATCCAAATACCTTGCAGCGCCTTCCCCAGAATACGCCACCATCAATGGAACATATGGTCCTTTTGGAAGCCCATAGTGTGTCCTGAAGTAGTGAGCAAACCAATGTCATGAAGTTGCCCATCAACTTGGCATTCAACGACTCTTCTTTTCTTGACTTACAAAAAAGGGGAGACAGAAACAACATGTAACAGATTCTGAGCTCTGCTACAAATCTGAGGAAGAAAGAGGAAGAGAGGGAGATAGAGATAGAGAGAGAGAGAGAGAGAGAGAGAGAGAGAGAGAGAAAGAAAGGAAAGATGATAATTTCATGAAAATGGTGGCTTTTACAAGTACAGACTCTACATATGTAACAATAAATCTGACATTGGATTCCTTGTACTAATTCTAAGGCTGACACTTGTCCCAAATTTGATAACAGACTTATGGACTATATTGGAATAGATAAGCTAAATTGAGGGACCTAATTGATATAATATAAACTATTCACTAAAATGGACTAAAATTAACATAATTCATGACATTCCATCCTTCTTCAGAACCTTGCCCTCAAGGTTCATATTTATAGTTTGGGAATTGAGACTTGATGAAATGGTAGTCTTGCCAAGTGGCTTCTTCTGGTAACAAATTAGCCCATTGCACTAGTATCTGAGTAGCAACTCGGTTTCCTTTCTTCACCATCCTTCTGTCCAGCACAACAACAAGTTCAACAAGGGGTTGTCCTTCAAGGGAGAAAATTGGAGGGTCAATAAAGGGAACAACTTTTTTTCCAACCTTCTTCTTCAATTGAGATATGTGAAAAACAGAGTGTATCTTTGTTGTAGGAGGAAATTCCAGCTTGTAAGCAACATGGCCAATCTTCTTACTGATATGATAAGGTCCATAGAATTCGGAAGCTAGCTTCAGACTCTTCCTCACAGCCACCGATATTGTCTGTATGGTTGTAACTTCAGATATACCCAATCACCTTCTGCAAATTCTCTTTCAGTTCTTCTTTTATCAACATAAAATTTCATCCTGTTCTGAGCCTTTTCTAAGTTTTTCTTCATCACCTTGGCCATCACTTGTCTCTCTTTTAGTATTTGATCAATGGCAGCCACCTTAGTTTGAGCAATAAGTTCAAAAAATAATTGTGGTTGATCATACCCATACATCACCTTAAAGGGAGTCATTTTTAGTGAGGAATGATAGTTACTATTGTGCCAAAACTCGGCTAAGGAAAACCATTTACTCCATTCCTTGGGCCTATGATTTGTCATGCTCCTCAAGTAATTTTCAAGACATCTATTTACTTTATCTGTCTGCCCACCAGTTTGAGGGTGATAGCCAAAGCTGTACAAAAGCTGAACCTGCAGACTTTTGAACAATTCCTTCCAGAAGTTGCTTACAAAGATCTTGCCTCTATTAGAGACAATACTCTTAGGTAGGTAACTTATAGATAGTATCCAAGAACAACCTGGCCATGAGAAGCTGTAAAAGGGTGAGACAAGGTAATGAAGTGTGCATACTTATTGTATCTATCCACTATCACCATAATGGTGTTGTGTCCTTCAGATGTTGTAGTCCTTCAATGAAATCCATAGATATGTGTTCCCATGCATTTTAAGGAATTGGTAAAGGCTGAAGCAGTCCAGGATAAGAAACTTTTTCATCCTTGCATCTTTAGCATGTCTCACATTCTTGAACTAACATCTTCACATCTTCAATCATAGCTGGCCAATAAAAGATTGACTTCACCCTTTGATAAGTTGCCATTACCCCTGAATGACCACCTAATCCAGAGCTGTGTATGGTATTGATCAGTTGATGCCTGAGCTGACAACCCGCACCCTTCATTTGTATCTCAATAACCCTTGTTGTACGGTGACATCCGCACAGTCCTTTGTGTTGGTACAAATAGCAGTTATAACCTGAGCTACTTCCTGATCATTTTTATAACTAGCCATCACTTCATCAAACCACTTAGGCTGTAATTGAGTAAATACAAGGCATTGTGGAGACTGAGTTGTTGACTGTAATTCATTTCTCCTAGACAGAGCATCAGCCACCAAATTTTCCACTCCCTTCTTATACTGGATTTCATAACTTAAACCCATTAGCTTAGCTAAACCTTTATGATGCAGGGATGTAGTGATCTTTTGTTCCTGCAGAAACTTCAAGCTAAAATGGTCAGTTTTGATAATGAAATGGTGTGGATGTAAGTAATGCCTCCATCTGTCTACTACCAATAAAAGAGCTATCAACTTTTTTTCGTAAGTAGATAATCCTTGATGTCTTGTACTAAATGCTTGACTCATAAAAGCCAAAGGTCTTTTATCCTGAATTAGGACAATACCTACTCCAAAATTGCAGGCATCCATTTCCAAAATAAATGGTTTCCTGAAGTTAGGGAGGGCCACAAGAGCATTTGTCATTACTTGTTTGAGAATGTTAAAAGTTGCAGTAGCTTCAGGGTTCCATTGAAATCCACCTTTCTTCAATAGGTTGGTCAAGGGTCTGATAAGTAGAACATATTTATTCACAAGCTTCATGTAGTACCCAGTTAATCCCAAAAAACCTCTCAGTTCTTTCACAGTAGAAGGTTGGGGCCAATCCAACATGGCAGACACCTTTTTTTGATTCGTGCTTACCCCATTTGCTGAAATGATATGTCCTAAATACTCCACTTGAGGTTGATCAAATTCACACTTGCTCTTTCTAGCGAACAATTAATTTCTTTTTATTAACTGTAGAACCATTTCTATGTGCCTCAAATGATCTTCCATATCTTGACTGTATACTAGAATATCATCAAAGAAAACTAGTATATACTTTCTGAGTTTCTCCTTAAAGACTGCATTCATAAGGGATTGGAAGGTAGTTGGAGCATTTGTTAGTCCAAAGGGCATAACTCTAAATTTCCATAAACCATGATGGGTTCTAAAAGCAGTTTTATGCTTATCACTAGCCTTCATTCTCACTTGATGATACCTTGTCCTTAAATATATTTTGGAAAACACAGTAGCCCCATGCAATTCATCCAGCAAGTCATCTATCATAGGAATTGGATACTTATTCTTGGTTGTCAAGGTATTCAATCTCCTATAATCTACACAAAGCCTCCAAGTTTCCTTCTTTTTGACTAATAAGGAAGGGGAAGTAAAGGAAGACTGACTAGGGACCATAGTCTTGGCCTCCAGCATGTCATTAATAATGGACTATATGCCATTCTTTTGGTCATGCGAATACATGTAAGGTTTTAAGTAAAATGGTTGGGCTCTTGGGACCAAATTGATGGCATGATCACAATTCCTCTTTGGTGGAAGTTCAGTGGGCTCCTTGAACACCTCAGAGAAAGTTGACAACATTTTCTCCACAACAGGTTCCACTCTTTCTTTTCCTTTGACTGTTGGGCCAGAGTTCAACATTCTTACTTCAGCCATTACCTCACAGGTGCCACGGTGCAGCATTCTTTCTAAAGTTTTGGTGTCCACAGTTGACACACAAGGTTGGTCACTAACTCCCATCAAGGTCACCATTCTTCTATGTTTCATGAAGCTTGTACTATGAGGTCTGGTATTAAGTATTACAGGAGCTACATGATCAATCCAATCCATACCTAGAACCATGTCACAACCTCCCACCTTGAGCAATCTGATTTTGAGCATGAATTGCTCATCCTGCATTTTCCCGTTGAATAAGGGGCTCTCCTTGTCACAAAACATTGTCTGTCCATTGGCAACTACCACCCTTAAAGGGGTTTTCATTGGTTGTACATGAAGTTTCAGCAACTTAACAATGTGTGGATCAATGAAAGAATGGGTTGAACCATTGTTGATCAGTACAGTTATTGGAATCTTTTTGGCATACCCAAGAAACCTAATAGTGGAAGTTGCTCCTCCAGTAGTGCTCAATCCCATAACAACATTAATGGAAACTTCTACTTGCTCTTCTGTCACTTCCTCTAAAGTTTCAGGTACATCCACAAACTCCTCTATTTCAGGTTCTCCTTCTACTTCCACACTCTCCATAGCATGGAGAGTTTTTGGCTTGCGTTGATGACCAGGAAAGTGTTTTTCCTTACACTTATAACATAGTCCTTGTTCTCTAAGGTTCTCCAAGGTGTTTGATTTGAGGTGGGCTCTACTTGTGATGGGTGCTTTCTGGTGAGGATAAGTAATTCTTAAAGGTTGGTAGGAGCTGAAATTTGGGTTGGTCTGGTGTATTGTAGGGATTTTGGGTAAGTAAGAGCCAAAGGTTTAGGGTGAGGAAAATTTTTGGGCAGGTCTGTAAGGAATAAGATTAGCAAAAGCAACAAGGCATTCCTCATAAAGCCTTGCTACCTCATATGCATCCATAATGGTAGTGGGATTAGCCAACTTCACTAAAGGTTTCAATTCTGGTCTCAAACCACTAATAAAACTGGCTACAAAATGGGTTTCATTTAGTAAGGGGTTAATGATGGTCATGTAACTAGTGAATTCCTAGAACTTTTCCTGGTATTGATCCACACTACCCAACTGCCTGATTTTGTTGAATTCGTCCATAATGTCCTGTGGTCGAATTTTTTCAAACCTTCTACAAACTTCAGAACAAAACTTCTGCCAAGATATTCTTCCTCTATGATTCACCAAATAACTATCCAGCCACACATCCACTTTATCATTCACATGCATGGAAGCATAGCTTAGTTTCTCATGCTCAGGAATTTTATACAGCTCAAAAAAAAATTCACACTTTTTGAGCCAACCACGAGGATTACATCCATCAAATTCTGGAAAGTTCATTTTAGGTTTCAAGGTTTTATGGGAAGAACCAGGACCAACAGCAGGAGCAGGTACAACAGGGGTAGGTAACAGGGGGGAAAAGAAGAGTAAGTCGGGTTTTGAAATAAAGAAGGACTGGTAAACAAAGGGGCTGGTGGAAATGTAAATCCCCTCCCAATTGGAAAAGTTGAAGGGGTGACCATAGCCTGTGAAATAGTTAGGAATTTAGTACCAGACACTCCACTGTGTTCATAGATGGTCGGTACCGCATAAGCAGAGGGTTGAGGAGTTTGTTGTGAGGAGTCAACTGTTGATGGTGTCAGCTGCTGATGGTGTCAGCTGCAAGGGGGTGCTGACAGTCACTAGAGATGGTGTCGACGGCCTCGGCGGAGCTTGCATTGGTAAACCCATGTTTGCCATGATAAATCTAACTTCTTGCTCACTTATTTGACCACATCTAGCTGAAATTGGAACTGAGTTTGAGTGGATTCCAAGGATTCAAATCGCTTCCCGATATCCTCCACAATTGATGAAAGCTGTAAACGCATCGCTTGCATTTCATTCTGTAATCCTTGAAATTTCGATGTTTGTGACATAGCAGTCGAAGTCGGAAGCCCATGCGGCTGTAATACCATTGTAACAGATTTTGAGCTCTGCTACTAAATCTGAGGAAGAGAGAGAGAGAGAGAGAGAGAGAGAGAGAGGAAAGATGATAATTTCATAAAAATGATGGTTTCTACACAGTACAGACTCTGCATATATAATAATAAATCTAACATTGGATTCCTTGTACTAATTCTAAGGCTGACACCTGTCCCAAATCTGATAACAGACTTATGGACTTAATTGAAATAGATAAGCTAAATTGAGGGACCTAATTGACATAATATAAACTATTCACTAAAATGGACTAAAATTAACAGAATTCATGACACAACAATAAAAAAAATATGCAAAAGAATTTTTTTTAACCTTCAGTGATGCTCCGCAATCGTCCAAAACACTGTGAATAGGTGTAACGAAGGAAAAACACGCCACCTTATATAAATGATTAAGGATGGCTATTGAGAAGGTTTTTTCGGATGTGGGATTGCTACATATGGCGACGGTAGTAAATTAATTCATTGTAGGAGATTGCTCGTAAAGATGTAACTGTCTTGGAGTCTAAGGGTGTGTTTGGTATAACGAAAAATATTTTCTGTGGAAAATGTTTTCCAAGAAAATATTTTCCAGGAAAAATAGTACTAATCTTATACATTTTTTGGTGTTTGGTACACAAATTAAGGAAAATGACTTTTCGAGAGTATTCGTAAGTAATATAGATATAATAAACATGAAGCCATAAACTTTCGAACCAACAACCTTCCGAACCCACAAATTTCATAAACTTCCGAACCGCTAAATTTTCGAAACTGCAAAATTTCGAACCCGTAAACTTTATAATTTCTAAACCTGTAAACTTCCAAACACATAAACCTCTGAACTCATAACTTTGAAACTTATAAAATTTTGAACCTTTAAATCGAAAAATAAAAAAACTAAAACTGAAAAATATATTAAAAAAACTTTTTTGGAAGGGAGGGAAGGGGGCGGGGTTGGGGGCAGAAAAATGAAAAATACAGAAATTTGAAATTACAAAAAAAAAAAAAAAGATTATGCCGGGTGTGGGGGGGTGAGGGTGGGTGGTGCAAAAAACGAAAAAATAGAAATTTGAAATTGCGAAAAAAAATAAGGTGAAAAAAATATATATTTTTTTTGCGAGTGGGGGTGGAGTGAATGGATAGTTAGTGTGGATGGTAACAGAAAAACTGAAATTTGAAAAAAAAAACTTTTGGAGAGAGGGGGTGGAGTGAGTTGGTGAGGGTGAGGAATGTTGAGAAGAAGTTTTGGAAAATGTTTTCCTTTCTCTTGATAAGAAAAATAAACATTTTTCTTTAATTGGAGGAAAATGAGTTCATAAAAAAAATATTTTTCAAAATATTTAAGCCAATCAAACATGAAAAAATTAGAAAATATTTCCGACAAATATTTTCCTCCTAAAGCTAATTAAATTTCCAAAGTAGATGTCACGTGAAGGCATCAAGGATACAACACGTGAATTTGACTTTTTCTAGCCTAACCACTACTGTTGTACTATTTTACTAACAAATGAAAAAATGAAGATCTTTAGCGTTGGTGGTTAAGTGCCAAGAATTATTTGCCCAAGTAATTTGGCATTGTTCTTATACGAATATGAACCGATATTCAAAGTCTCAATGACTAAGGACTCATTTGGCCATAGATTTTGCTAAAATAAATTTAGATTTTATTTGATAAATATATGTTTGGATATAATTTTATCTATATTTAAAAAAAATCACAAATCACAAGTCCCAAATCCCACTATTACATTTTTTTAAATATTGCCCCAAACTTTTATATTTTATAAAAGAACCCACCATTTATTATTTTGTAACAATGTTGCTTCTTCTTCTCGGTCATCTGATAGTGTATCATGCAGTTCATTATAAAAATGATAATTTTGTACCAAATTTATTTATGTTCAGAACTATGGTTTGCGATAATATAATGAATATTATTGATAATGATATTGTTGGGTATTTGTGATAGTTTTTAGAACTTGTGGGTATAAGTCATATTTCATGTTTTTTCAAAATAAATTTGGGAAATTTATTTTGAAAATTAATGTCCAAACACATTTTCATCTTCAAACCAAACTTCATCCAAATCAAAATTTTCAAAATAAATTTGGGAATCTATGGCCAAACGCTAGCTAAATTGTGGGCACTACTTCTACTTGACTCGAACCTTGAATTTAATGCTCCGTTAATACTTCAAGTCTAATTTTTTAAAAAAGGGGGGGGGGGGGGTTAAAGCCCCGACAAGCCTTGAAGTAGGGGACATTTGTAGACATGCAAAATATATTGAATTTAAATTCAATAAGATATTTCGGGCTGCACTTTAAACCTATGTTAGTTCAAATAAATATTCAGGGCCAATATGATTAGATTGATTATATTAGTCCAATATATGTGGATTAAATAAATTCCAAAATTGTTGGGCTAGCCAATTTAATTGAGCTAAGAGTAATGAGCTCACTTCATTAGGCCCAAGATGTCATCTTCCTAGAGGTGCAGTTTGGTGCCACGTGTCAAATAACGTGGCATGCCTAGTCAAATAGAAGAGCCAATTGGATCATGTCACGTGTCAAAATGACAAGGCATGCCAAGTCAAATTGAAGGGCCAATAAAATTGCGCCACATGTACAAGTGACATGTTCTGGCTAATCAAATGCGTCTTTGTCACGCTTCAATCTGATTGGTCGAAAAGAGTTTGTTCTCATCACAACTCTTCTCTTCCACAACTATAAATATAGGTTATTGCAACCTTATGAGCGTTATTCTTTCCGTGACAAACTGAACAATTGCCTTCGATTTTGACTATCTCCCGCCTTTACTCTTTTGGACAGCCACATAACATAACATATTTTATCCTATACACGGTTGAAGCACACCTACAATTAGATACTTTGAATTCGTATCTCAAACATCCATTATCCTCCTTGTACATTGTACATGGAGTTGGTTCCTGCACAATGTCCAAAACTCCAAACGATACTCTTTCATTGCATTTAGGGATTACAACTTCTTTTCAAATTTTATTCTTCTTTCTGATTAAATAAAATTAGTTTTGATCTTTTCATCCACCATGCAAAAAAATAAAAAAGAATAAAAGACAAAAATAGGAGACAGTAATATCCATTGGTCTACATAATTGGAAGCAATAGTAGAGTTTGGTTCAAAGTCATAATCAAGAAGTAACACTTCGTTTATACCACATACCAACAGGACAGAGTTGCCAATAATTTCATACAATGATATTATTCAGAATCCCTTTTTAAAACATGGAAATCATGTGAATTCGAAATCTGCAAAATAAGCTCCAAATAAGGAAAAGCAATAAGAGCACTACGTTTAAATGGATGTAATATCTTAATTATACCATGACTCCACAGAGTAGAAAATATATAAGTAGTGGGGTCTTTTTGTTTACATACAAATGTAGTTAAATTGTTTATCTCAATGAATTGATTGCATCAAAAATTAAAAGGCTTTTACTTAAATTCTAAAATTAGAATAAGGCAAACATTTGGTAATATAGAGCCAGGTGAACTGTTGAGGCACCTTAGTAGCTCCCCCATTTAATATTTAACTCCACTAGGAAAAAGCTTTTCATTTTTATTTGTGTCCTTTGATTCCCGCTAAAGGAAAAGTTGGAATAAGGAGAAAAAGGCAAGGAAAAGTGCTAAGAGGAAATATATTTTGCCACTTTTTAAACTTTTGATATTCTTTTAGGTTAAACTATATCCAAAAGTAATATAGAAGTACTATAGTAATAAAAGGAATTAAATCCATTTTCATTGTGGAAGTGCAATATTGCTGTACTTTTAAAAGGTTTATATAGGGGTGTTCATAAAAACCAGAAAAATCGAATCAAACCGATTAAAAAACCGATACTTTTTAAGTTTGGTTTGATTTTGGTTTTGAATTTTAAAAACCGATCAAATTTGATTTGGTTTTGGTTTCAATAAAATAACAGAAAAAATCGATCAAACCGACTATAGAAGTAGCTATTTAAATTTATTATTACACACATATATTATATATATATATATATATATATATATATATATATATATATATATATATATATATATATATATATATATATATATATATATATGTATATATATATATATATATATATATATATATATATATAAAATTTCTAAAATTTTATGGTACATATTAGTCGCTTTCCTTTTTAGTCTAGTTTACTGCTATTATAATAATCTAATTCTTTACCTTTACATTCTAGTTTGATTGATATATCTTTTGCTAAGTACAAGAATTTATTTTAAAAATAATCGATTTTTAATTGAATACTTAAATTATTCATCACTATTTGATTCAATTATCATCAAAATATCTTGGTAAATAAAAGATTTCCCAAAGAGCAATTGGTGATAGTGTTATGTTGAAAATGTAGTCTCCGCAATATGTGTTTGGTAGTATATGTCTCGTATTTAAGAAAAAACTGATAAATAACCGAAAAAACCGAAAAACCGACCAAAACTATATCGATAAATAACCGACTTAATTGATTTGGTTTGGTTCCAATATTTGAAGAATCGACTTATTTGCTTTGGTTTCGTTTTAGGGAAAAACCGATCCAAACCGAACCATGAACACCTCTAGTTCTATATATATATAAGAAAAATATTTTTAATTGTGATAGAACTAAAATATGATCTTCAAACTAAGGAATTATGAAAATATTATCATGAAATAGTACTATTGTTTTTCAATTATAGATAATCAATGATGAGAAATTAGCAAAGATAGATACTCATCATAAAAATCAAGGATTTAACAATCATCACATCAAAGGACATGGCTTCATTATGAGGCAATTCTGGTTGAAAAAGTTAAACGGAAATAAAAAGGAAAGCTCGCTTGAGCTATCAAAAGAAAAAAGCTTCGTTTACAAAGATTTTCAAATATAAATAATCACTAACCCATAGCAAGAACATTATCATTGTTTTTAAACCATCAAGTATTTTAGTAGAATAGATGAGATCCCTTGGGCCACACTAATGAATAAAAAACAAGTCAAACACCACATATTGTGACATTCTCTATTCTCACCACCATGTCATTTTATCAATCTGCAAAGAATTTGAGATCACACGTGTTTTTATGAAAAGAAAAATGTTAAACCCAACAAAAACCCACCCACCCTCTTATATAAAAAGGCAACAATGAGCACTTCTAGTGAGAGAAAAATGGAACACATACTATAATAATAAATATAGAAAGAGAGAAAAAAAAAGAAAAAGAGTGATTACATTACAAAGAGAAAAAAGAGAAGTAGGAGTAGTGGGTGGTTGTCTGCTGAGAAAAAAGGAGAGTAAAAAAAAAGGTAGTCCCTTTCAGTACTAGTCCTCTCTTCTACAGAGGAAAAAAAACAAACAAAATAAACCCTAGCTTTTGCATTGTTAAAAAACATCCTGTGGGGTTGTCATAAACAAGTAAAGTACCTCTAACTCTTCAAAATATACATCCTTGTTTAGATATTTCACATACCCAGATCTGAAAAAGATAACCTTTTGCTCTCATTATCGGTAGTTTTATGATAAAAATGAGTGCTTTAGAGAAAAACTGAAGTGGGGTTCTTTTCTTTAATGTATTGGGTAGCTTAACGATTGCATTTTTCTGACTTTGTTTTGGGAATTTGAGGATTTTGTGTGAAATTTGGAGGAGCTCATTTTCCAAGAAAGTTGCGGACTTTGCTTTGTGGGCGCTTTGATTGGGGTTTGGCGTGTCGCATCTTCTTGGGATTTGTAGTTACCAATTCATTGATTTGAGAGGTTTCTGGAAGCTAAGTGAATGATTCTTATTTTGCATTACACTTTGGTGGTGCAGTTGAAAGAGCAAAGTTTCAAATGATTTTTGTTGGATCCCAAGTGTTAGTACATTGTGTTTTCTGCTTATAACAGCTATTATTTGTGGAATGTTGTGAGAAACATTTTCTTGGTTGTTGGGGATATGATCTAAATTAAGTAGGTGATTACTTGGAGCTATTGGTGGAAAAACTGGGTTTCTTTTTATTTGCTTCTGCTAATTAACAACCAAACATTTGCACTGGAGTGGCTTGGAGTTCCTGGAGCTGTCACCATGTCTTCCTTAAGTAGGGAACTGGTTTTCTTGATCCTCCAGTTTTTGGATGAGGAGAAGTTCAAAGAGGCAGTTCATAAGTAAGTTTCCATTCTGTACGCCTTTTATGGTTAATATTCAAATGCCTATATAATCTTGCGAATGAAAAGTGATTATATGACTGGTCTTTCCATTTTCTAGCTCTTTTCGATTTAGACCCCTATGAATTATGTAGTCAACTGATCGCCTTGAGTCAGACGTGGATTTGTGCTCTTTACAGAATTTTCAGTTTAATGGTGAAATATTAAGAATGTTTATTTTTAGGTATTTGTTTTTACATTCTCTCATTTCCTCATTTAGCTAGAGTCTTGACAGCAAGTTAGATGATGCAACTTTTACTTAGTACCAAGGGGATGTAATGTTAGTTCTCTGGTTTTTTGTAAAGTTCCGTTTTACCATGAGATTACATGAATATTAACTTTAGGTTGGAGCAAGAATCTGGTTTCTTCTTCAATATGAAATACTTTGAGGATCAAGTGCAAGCTGGTGAATGGGATGAAGTTGAGCGATACCTAAGTGGGTTCACAAAGGTTGAGGACAACCGCTATTCAATGAAGATCTTCTTTGAAATAAGAAAGCAAAAATATCTTGAAGCTCTTGACAAGTGAGTTCAAATGTCATTCACCATTATTTACTTGATAAAAGAATGTCATTCACCATTAAATTGATTAAAAAGTTTCATCTGCACCTCTGATCATTTGGTTGGTTTTGGAAACGTATTTGTCAGGAATGATCGAGTAAAAGCAGTTGAGATTCTTGTGAAGGACCTTAAGGTTTTTGCTTCTTTTAATGAAGATCTTTTCAAGGAGATCACCCAGTTACTGACTCTCGACAATTTTAGGTATTATATTTTGACATTTGAGAAGTGTGATGTGTGCTCTCGTCTTTTGTTGATGATTAGTTGAAAATCTTTTATTGTGTCCCTAGGCAGAACGAGCAGCTTTCCAAATACGGCGATACAAAGTCGGCAAGAAACATTATGCTGGTAGAACTAAAAAAGCTTATAGAGGCAAATCCTTTGTTCCGTGACAAGTTAACTTTTCCTTCTTTCAAAGCTTCACGACTGCGGACATTGATTAACCAGAGGTGCTATGCTAATGTGAACTTTATGTCTTTTCTTTTTATCCACTGAAGTTCTCCACCTTGGGATATTTATATGCTTCTTATATTTCTTATTCGTATGTGAGAGATCTTTGGCATGATCTTTTGTACCATCAATCCTTTTAAAATTACCTCAAATTGAAAGCGTCAATTAAGTTAGTTTCAACCCCTAGCTGAGCTGATGCAAATTAAAATGCAGAAATTAAAGAAACAAGGATAAAAAGAATAGAAATTGAGACTACACCCAAATAAGGTGCAATTTCAAACAATTGATATAATCAATCACCCAACAATAACAAGAGTTATAGTACCTAATCTATATGATATACCTTAAAGTAGAAGGATCTCCACTCGAAAACACACCTTGAAAAATTGTCATCAACAATGGCAAACCACCATTGCAATCTCACAAAGAGAACTATTTTTGGCTAACATAACCCAAATACCCCTAAGTTAACCTAAGGAACTTAAGTGTAGTCACTATTTAAAAAGGATGACCAAATTACTAATAGAGCAGACACTTTCAAATGTAGTCTTCAGTTGTTGGTCAAATTGCACATGTAGCCGCCCAAATACGAAGTAGCCTCCAATTGGAAATCCAAAGTGATTGGCGGCTATCTTGATTCGTATCATGAGCAATGGCATGGTGGGTCCATGATTTTGCCACTACTAATCATAATTGCTTGTTGCTGTTAGTTGTTGATATCTATAGAATGTGATAATCTGATTTTCTTGTTAAGACTACATTATTGTTGTTGTTGTTGTTGTTTTTATTTTTCTTCTTAAGCAACCTCTTTCCCAATCGCAGATATTATCAAGACTACATTATTAAGTTTTATGTGATTTGAATTTCAGTCTTAACTGGCAGCATCAGCTATGCAAGAATCCACGTCCAAACCCTGATATTAAAACACTATTTACTGATCATACTTGTGCTTCTAGCAATGGAACTCGGCCTCCTCCTCCTGTAAATGCACCGCTTGGTGGACCAGTTCCAAAACCTGGGGCATTTCCTCCTCTTGGAGCTCACAGTGTGAGTGGAGTTCATTAAACATGTTATTATCTTAATGACAGACCTTCTTACTTTTCTGCTAACCATTGTTTTAATATTCCACATGGTGTCTCAGTTGTTTTAGTTTTCTTAATGCAGCCATTCCAACCAGTTGTTTCTCCTTCACCAAGTGCCATTGCAGGGTGGATGTCAAGTGCAAATCCTAATATACCTCATCCTGCTGTTGCTCCAGGTCCCCCTGGACTTGTGCAGGCCCCTGGCGCTGGTCTGTTATATTGTTATTGGTTTGGTGGAAATTGTGGTTGCTTTTCCAGAAAGTTACTATTTTCTTAACTAAAGTTGTCTATTGTAATGTCGTCAGCTGCCTTTCTAAAACATCCAAGAACTACCCCTGGGGGTCCTGGAATGGACTATCAAATGGCCGATTCAGAGCATGTGATGAAACGAATGCGTGCTGGTCAATCTGATGAGGTGAGTTCGAAGCGAGACAGAAGTAGAAAGTTCGCGAGATTAGCTTACCTGAGTTATTAAATGACTTCCTTTTAACTGATTAACAAGGCAAGCAAAAACAACCTTTTGTTATTTTCCAGGTATCCTTTTCTGGTTCAACTCATCCTCCCAATATGTATTCACCGGATGACCTTCCCAAAACTGTTGTGCGGAATCTTAGCCAAGGATCCAATGTTATGAGCATGGATTTCCATCCGCAACAACAAACGGTTCTTCTAGGTTGATTCTGAATGATCCCTTTATAGTTTTTTAGTTAGTATGGGAAGGGTTACTTATCACTGTTGGATGTTTATGTGCATATTCCTGTTAAAGAATGTGATTTATCATTTAAGTACTTTGTAGATGAGATCATGAGATCCATGGTTGGGAAGGGCGCGTGGTATGGTCTCGAATTTCTATTGATCCTAATTTCCATTTTTTCCTGTATCTCCATGTAGTCGGAACCAATGTTGGTGACATTAGCATTTGGGAAGTTGGATCTCGAGAACGGTTAGTGCATAAGACCTTCAAGGTTTGGGATATATCTGCATGCTCAATGCCATTCCAGGTGGGTATTTCTTGCAGTTTCTGAATTCCAATATGCTTATTTGATCCCCCAATTAGTTAAATTATTTTGCTTTCTAATCCATCACAATTTACTTCGAATCCATTCCCCTAAAGTGAGATATCAAATTAATACAGAATTACTGTATATTATTTGGTTCGGCATGTCATCTTTCAGTGAACTACTTTACTTTACATATTAACAATATTTTTTTAACATAAATCTAAATACGCCTCAATAAACAACTCCAAATACTCTTTCTTATTTTTCAGATTATTAGTAGGATTCATTTTATCCGGGATGGAAGAAATATATTTACTCAATTTAGCATATTTCTCCTTTTTCTTCTTTGGGTTGTGAGATTCACTTTTTGTATCCCAAATTGACATGCTTTGGTTGCTTATCATTCAGACAGCTTTAGTCAAAGATACCACTATATCAGTCAATCGATGTGTATGGGGCCCAGATGGTTCTATTCTTGGTAAGGCGGATTTTAATTGGTTCATCTTTTCTTTTCTGTGATAAATTTTTGTAGCTTTAGGAACTCAACTGTACACATTATTTTGTCGTTTTGCTTTCTGTAGGAGTTGCTTTTTCGAAGCACATTATTCAAATATATACATACAGCCCAGCAGGAGAATTGAGACAGCATCTAGAAGTAAGCCGTGCAAAGACGCTGTCTCTTTGCACTCACATCCTCACATCAATAATTACATAACTCATCAAGTCTTCATTATTCTTCCGTGTTATAGATTGATGCTCATGCTGGTGGTGTTAATGATATTGCTTTTGCCCACCCTAATAAGCAACTCTGTATAGTAACGTGCGGGGATGACAAAACAATCAAGGTTTGCTTCTTGACTTGATAACGTATTATTGGTTTTATGATTTCCTTTATAAAATAAAGAAAATAATTGGTACTGTTATACAACAACAACAACATACCCAGTATTATCCCACACCGTGGGGTCTGGGGAGGGTAGTGTGTACGCAGACCTTACCCCTACCGTGTGAGGATAGAGAGGCTGTTTCCAATAGACCCTCGGCTCAGGAAAGCATAAGCATCACATTAATGAAAATATAGACAAGAAGGGACAGTACCACAAAGCCATATAAAAGCAGAATAAAACAACAAGATAGTAAGGTGATCAACAATGAAAGAAAACAACGGTTAGTCATAAAAACCTACTACCAACAGAAAGTGAGACTGCATGCCAATACTAAAATAATTGGTACTATTATAATTCCAAAATTCTGTTGGATTCTTTTCTTCATTATTTGCTTTCTTATAACAGGTCTGGGATGCAGTAGGTGGTCGTAGACAATATATGTTTGAGGGGCATGAAGCTCCTGTATATTCTGTCTGCCCTCACTATAAAGAGAATATCCAGGTAAACCTATTGCATTCTGTGGTTAATTTTCACAATATTGACTCTCAGGCTGCTAAATGACTTTTATTTGGTTTCTTAAAATGAGAGTCATGTAGTCTTATCTTATAATTTTATGATTTTTCTGTTCGATAAAGAAGACTATTATCTGAATTTATATTTGCAGTTTATTTTCTCTACGGCCATTGATGGTAAAATAAAAGCCTGGTTGTACGATTGCATGGGATCAAGAGTAGATTATGATGCCCCCGGTCTTTGGTGCACAACAATGGCATATAGTGCTGATGGAACGAGGTTGGTCCAAAAGCCAGTACAGTTTGATCCTTATTTAGTAAGTGACCTTATTTGTCTCAAACAAGTAAGGAAGCTTTTACTATTTTAATGCAATGCCTGTAATGTTGCCGCATCTTATCCTTGTGATGCAATGTTTGGTAATACATTTTATTTCTCCATCGTTATGCCAAGCTAAAGTACCATAATGATTCTAGAATCTACCACTTCTTTAACTTCAAATTTGGTATAACCCCATTTATTTTATTGTTGCCAAATTTTCTCACTATTCCTGTTCGTTTTTGTGTTATATTTCTGCACTTTCTTTTTGTCTCTTGTACTTGTCCTCTGCAGTACTTTTTGAGTTTTGACAAGTAACCTATTTTTATTCCACCAAAACCACATCAAGGAAGTGCAGACTAGTAGTATAACTTACAGAAACTCGGGTTTCCTTTAAAAATTTAGGCAAAAAGAATTCATGCAGGTTGTCTTAATTCATCATCATTCATTTGTGGAATCAAGGATATGTTTGAAGCATTGGAAGACTTCAATCTTTCTGTTTTAGCTTGATAAATTTGAATTTTTTCCTCCATGAAATTTCTTCAGCTCTGATGATTTCCTGGAGCTCCTCTTCCCACCTTAATTTGGACACAGCTTCTCATCAGATAGCACCCTGCATTATTGATTTTCTGTAGGTTTGTAGTTTATTTAAGATCATTCCTCCTCCTCCTGGTTTTCAATTATGTTCAAGTTCCTGTTTTTTAAATTCTCCTTCAGCAGCTATAATTCTAGAACAAGGATGTAGTCAGGTGTCCCCTGATCTCAAAAAAATCCTCGCTGTGTCACCATTTAAACTAATCCTTTTGTCTCCAGCCAGATTTTCTAAAGTTGAATAGGTTTCTTCTCCCCATGACCCCAACTTAGTATAATAGTATTTTGGTCCGTGGCAACTCTAGGCAGGGATTATTGACAAATCCATCATCATATTCGATTGAGAATATGAATACGTCTATTCTCGAGGTTGGCAGTGAGTTATACCCCTTGAATCAAGTATATTTCCTCCGTGTAATGGAGAATCCAACTATTCCAAATCCTCTATTAGATTTTGAAAATCGCTCATAGCTTGGAATGTCTACCTCTTATGCTCCTTCCTTTTCTGAATTTGATGACATCGCTACCGAAGGAGAGGACCAACATCTTCTTATAGCTGCCAGTTCAAACATAATTCCTTCCTCAGTTTTCTCTAATTGTGGCCTTGGGGACCCACGAGGAATTTTTTACTTTGCTAGCAGGAGAATAGATGCAGACTAGTTGCTGCAAATGGTCATTGCAAGTCCAGTCTCTTTATTCAACAATTCCACTATACTCCCTTTACAGCCAATTTCATCCAAAAAGCAAAAAAAAATTAAGGAAAGTGATAGGAATAGTTTCCCTTTTTTCATCAATGTTGGCCCAGTCGAGGCTTGTCATTGCTCAATCCTGATGTACTAGACCTTCGACTTGATCCTATCCTAGCTATATAATCCTCCCAGTCTAATTCTACCAGTAAGCCCACCCTAATGCTCCCGCTCCGGATCTTACTACTGGCTTTGAGCTCGCCTTGTTGGTCAAGTTCAATTCATTTTGCATCCAAAAAGTCACAAAAATCTACCCATGTATTTGTCCACATTTTTTGAACCAATGATATGTCTCAATGGTCCATCTTAGTCTCTTTGCTAACGGTAACAGCCAGCTCTTCATGTTGGAGTCAGTAGCTTGATAATTCTCCTCCTTTCCTTTCTTCTGTTAAGTCAGTATCCATTACAACAAATTATCTGTAGCTTCTTTTGGCAGATGTTAGCAAACATCTGCCTTTACCTCCCATAATTCACATTAATCTCAAGCCTCTTTAATTCCTTTTCTGTTTGGTGATTTCATTAGTGGTCTTCCTCCTCTTAGCTCTAACTTCATTTTCTTCATCGTATCATTTTTTTGAATGCATATGGATTTATTATCAATGCTCTAAAAGACTAAAACAAGACTAACTTGTTTGCATTTGATGTATTCGTAGTCAATCTTTACTTTTCCCATCTTCTTTCAGACTTTTCTCGTGCGGCACAAGTAAAGAAGGTGAATCCCACCTTGTAGAGTGGAATGAGAGTGAAGGAGCAATCAAGAGGACGTACTCTGGCTTTAGAAAGCGTTCATTAGGTGTTGTACAGTTTGACACAACAAAGAATCGTTTCTTAGCTGCTGGTGATGAGTTCCAGATAAAGTTTTGGGATATGGATAATAACAACATGCTTACATCTACTGATGGCGATGGTGGATTGCCTGTTAGTATTGCTATTTCTTGAATTCATTTGTTTGATAGAGGACATATTATTGAAACTGAGAATTTGTGAACTCCAATTTTCTTTTCAGGCAAGTCCTAGATTAAGATTCAACAAGGAAGGCTCGTTGCTGGCTCTCACGACGAGTGATAATGGAATCAAGGTTCTGGCAAACACTGATGGACAGCGAATGCTGAGGATGCTGGAGAGCAGGGCATTTGAGGGTTCTCGTGCGCTTTCTGAAGTCAATGTTAAGGTAATATTTCTCCTCATTTGGGCAGTTATTGTTTCTTACTATACAAGGCCCTTAACCAATTTTAGTTGTCATATTCATACCACTAAATATAATGGTTATCTTTAATCTTGATGCACATTGCAGCCTCCAATTGCTGGTTCCTTAGGTCTAATTCCTAATATTTCTGGCTCTGCACCTCCAATCATGGAACGTAGTGATAGAACTCAGCACTCAATGTCCATCGGCAATCTGGTATTTTCATTTGCCATGGTTCTCCCCCTCCCCTCTTTATGACAGGAAAGTTCATGGTGCTTCCCGATCTTTTGTCATTTGAAGTATGATTCTATGATATTTGACTTATCATGCTTGTCACCTCAATAGGCCACTATGGAAAGCAGCAGAGTTCCTGACGTGAAACCTAGAATTGCAGAAAGTATGGACAAGATTAAAAGCTGGAAGGTCTCTGACATTGCTGACTCATCTCAGCTTAAAACGCTAAAGTTGCCAGACCCTCTATCAGCCAGCAAGGTTGTTATAAAACTTCATCTGCATTTTTAATTTCACTTGCTTGTGGTAGTTTTTCTTTTGACTAGATTTGGTGGCCTTTTGTCATAACCCTTTCTTGTTGAGTTGAGTTGTGACAACCTCATATAAAAGGTTAATAGTTAGAAAAGATATATTATTTACTCAATTATATCTCGAATAGGTCCTATCACATGCCAATTCTTTTTCATGGCCAAGCACGAGTAAACTCTTTTTTGATGAATGGTGACGGAGAGACTTTAACCTAGGATCTCTGCTTGCTCTAATACCGTTGAATTGTGTGACGACCTCATTAATAGCTTAAGCTGTTAGATGGGCCATTCTTTATTTACTCAATTAGATTTCAACAACTCTTAATTGTTCCTGGCCACTAGCGTTGAATCTCCTACTGCATGTTTAGGTCTTTTTCGATGGTATATGAATTATTGCTAGTATTGTTGAGGCACATATGCTTCTTCGATTGATGGTCTTCGCCAGCAACCTAAAGACATTTGAATTATAATGATGGCAGGTGCTGCGGCTGCTCTATACAAATTCTGGGCTTGCTGTGCTGGCACTGGGCTCCAATGCCATTCATAAGCTCTGGAAATGGCAGAGAAATGAGCGAAATCCATGTGGAAAGGTTAAATTGGAGTATTTCAATAAACACAATTTGTTTGATAAATCATTACTATATAACAACGTTAATTTTTTTCCACAAGATTGAAGGCTATATTACAAAATCCAAGAAGAGAACAATGATTTTTTTTGCTCAAACTATCTGAAGTATGATTCATGGGCAAAGGCCTAATTGCTGTTTTCAACTACCATATAAAAGTATAAAACATTGATTAATTAAAGATTTGATGATTGCATAATGGCTAAAGTAAGTGGAAATTACTTCGATATGATTTTTAGTTTTCTTTTCTTTTTCTTTTGATATAAGAAGAGATACTTTTGTCTTGGCAATAAATATATGACAAACAAAGAGCAGAGCTATGCAAAGGATAGACTATCAAAAAACTGTCAAATATATCACTAGGGTTAGTGTTGCAGTGGCAAGATAAGTTAAGCTAGATAGAATTGTAGGTTGTTTGGCAACTCTATTTATAAAACTAAAAGCAAGCTTTCCTAACATGATAAAAGGTTGGACTTACACATGGAGGTGAAACAATTTAAAAAACTGTGTATATACATACTATGAAAATCTTATATGTTACAGATTAAATGGAAAAACATGTTTTCATGGCTCGCATCAAATTTTCGCTAGTTCCTTTTGTCAGCAAATACTGACTGGTTTGCTTTTCTTATATCTTTCTTTCAGTCCTCCGCGTCAGTTGCCCCACAACTATGGCAGCCAACAAATGGAGCACTCATGTCTAACGATGTCGGTGACGCAAAATCAGCTGAAGATGCAGCTGCATGTATTGCTTTATCTAAAAATGATTCTTATGTCATGTCTGCTTCTGGTGGGAAGGTCTCCTTGTTTAACATGATGACTTTTAAGGTTTGTTGATCCTCTCTTGGAAAAGGAGTGGAAGATCTAGTTTAGTTTTTACGAAAATTTGTCAACTTTTTTTAATTATTATGTACAAAATTGATTTTTCCTTTCTTTTCCAGAATTAATTTTGATGATGATAAGTTGGTTTATCTTCTGACACGTGAACTCTGGTTAGGTGATGACAACTTTCATGCCGCCACCTCCTGCAGCCACCTATTTGGCATTTCATCCTCAAGATAACAACGTTATCGCTGTAGGAATGGAGGACTCCACTATCCAGATATACAATGTTAGGGTTGATGAGGTACTTCCTTTTTTCTTTTCTTTTTTGTGTGTGTTTGGTCCTAGGTTGCATATCTCATTTCAAAGCGACAGTATTACGTATTTAAATTCTTACTGTTTGTTCTGATACCAAAACTTATTTTTGTAGCTTCAATGCTCTCCTCTTTCTCCTGCCCCTTTTTACAATGGTTATTAGCTATGTGTGGTGGGACTTGGAGTATCATCATACATGTTTGTCTTTAAATACATGTTTGTCATCATACACGTTTGTCTTTAAATATGCCAGCTAACAGCTCCGAGTTTACATTGGACTTCATTGTTTTAGTAAAGTTTTAGATAAATAGTTGGAAGAATGAGTTCTTATGCTATATTTGTAAAGAGGAGGGATTACCGAAGTGGGGGTAAATGTCGAGGGATAAGGTTTCACTCGTTTGTGAAGGAAGTAAAAATGGAGGTGTTGGTTGCCCTCCACGTTAGCATTTTCAATTCATTAAAACTGGATGGAGCGTGAAAATATAATATCTATCTTTTATTCGTAGACAATTGGATGTTAATTGTTAATATTTCACAGTAACCACCCTTGGTTTTTCTCCTTTACCCTCAAAATAAACATACTTTTAAGGTCAGCAATATATAGATGTCATCAATATCAAAGCAAGAGTGTTATTTCATTATATTTCTCTCAGGCGCTATGCTTATCAACTTCGGTTTTATTTTCCTTATTCCTGCATGTCCTTTAGAATTTTCTAGTAAGGGATCTTTTCTGTTTGTTTCTCTATGGTCTCATTGTGAAATAATGCTGCACCCTTTTGGTTATCTGATCCTGTCATAGGTCAAAACCAAGCTCAAGGGTCACCAGAAACGGATCACGGGCCTTGCATTTTCACAGAGTTTGAATGTACTGGTATCTTCAGGTGCAGATGCACAGGCAAGTTGGCGGTTTTTCTCCTCTTTGCATTAATTTTGCCTTCTTGCGTTCATTTCCTTTTTGAGGCACAGCACTGCTGCTGTGCACTTATGCACGAGTCTTGTTGTTATTCCTTTAGGCTGGGCAATGGGGCTTCCATCGCAACCTTACAATCTTGATGCTATAGTAGTGATGTTGTATAATTTCAATGGCATGCTAATAGCATGATGTTTGGTGCTTGTTCTGTGATGCAGCTATGTATCTGGAGTGTTGATGGCTGGGAAAAGAAAAAAGCAAGGCCTATCCAAGTGCCGCCAGGTCACCAAGGTCCCTTAGTTGGAGAAACTAGAGTCCAATTCCATAATGACCAATCTCATATACTAGTAGTTCATGAAAGCCAAATTGGAATCTATGATACCCAACTTGAATGTCTGCGTGCGGTAAGTCTTCACATTAATTTATTGTATTTTGTTTTTAAGTACACATAAAGTTTGTATTGATTGTGTCATGCCTCACCCTTAGGGAGCGCGACCGACGCTCAACAGGGTTACCCCGGTCAAGCAAGCCCGTACGACGCCGTCTACCCAACTCACCATTAAAGAGATGAATACATTTCATTAGCTAGACAGTAAGAGGTCATGTGAATAACACTAGTTCATTTCCATTAGTTACGTCGTTAACAAATTTCCAAAACAATACATTATACATTCGTAATACAGTGGAACTGATGGTACAATTACAACAAGTTTAGTTCAACCTTCCCAAAACAAGATACAACCTGCATCATGTCTATGGAGCCTCTAACATAACCAAAATAGAGTGCTAAACAGTGCCGGCAACAAGGCCCCGGCCATACCTCAAAATACTATACACATAGGACAAGAGATACAAGAACTCGAAAAGAAGTGGGGCTCACCAAGTCAGCTGAGGAGAGGGTGCGCTGATGTCATTCATCAATACCGCCTGCTATGGAACCACCTGCATCCATTAAAGATGCAGCTCCCCAGCAAAAGGGACGTTAGTACATATGGAATAGTACTAGTATATAAAGCTAAACACCCTCTCAATAGAACGAGTAACAATAAACAAAGAAGAAAACATGAAATCAATGAGAGACTCAAATAGTAACAAAGTGTCATATTAGGGGAAAGGAAAATTTCAAGCAAGTTCAATATTTTAAGTTGGGAGACCTTTAGCATCGATACACCACCGTGTTTTAGCACGGAATCCAATCTCTGCCCGATCGGCTAAGCCGTCTCACCTCGAGACATCCACTCACAATGCCACCATGTGCGCGACATGGCGTCTGATCTCTGCCCATTGGCAAAGCCGTCTCACTACAATGCCGTGTGGGTCGACATCACGTCTTGCTAGCAATAATCTCATCCCATTCAAGGAGAAACATCTCAACACATCAATATCATCCCATATTGGGGAAACAACCTCATCACATTAACACGGGGATCTACCCCTCAATCACTTCTCCACCGGCACGTGTAGTTTTGGGGGTTAGGTTATTTTGACCTACCCTTCCTTGGTGACTAAACTGTACTCCTAAAGCATTTATTAATAAAAGGATTTACCATACATTTTATTTTCTTTTACATGTCGTTCATATCATTGGCACCATTGGCCATAAGGCAATAAAATTCTTGCACGTGGCCGCACATCATATTTCATGCTCTCTTCTTTTACTTTCAAATATCATTATGGATAATCGACAACAAGGCCTTTCAAATCAAGACTTTAAACACATATTTGAACAATTTAGGGTCTTAGGCACATGTGATTCCTTACACAATTTTGACTTGATAACTTTCATTAGAAATGCGTCTTTAAATTAAATCATAACACAATGCTACACAGCTTATACTTAAACCACATTCTCAAACGGTAACTCAACATAACAAGAATCTTTAGAGTACATGTTGAACGCATATTTACTTTGACGCATGGCTTATTTGAATTAATCAATTTATAATAAGCATCACGGGACTTACAAGGATATGGGAGGGTCAATTCTAAGAGAATAGTTAAGCCAACATACCTCACTTGAGCTAACTTAAATTCTAAAATGTTCCGGAAATCTTAGCAACTTCGATATACTTTAGAAATATAACAAATTGAACCAAAATTAGGAAGATGATCATGGTTCCAGGTCAATTGAGCATTTTATCAAACACTAGGTGTGCATTAAGGTTTCAAGGTCCTCCTATGGTGGATTTCATCGTCCCACAACCCATCATCCCACAACCCATTATCTACTATTTTTAACTCAACAATCTTCCTGCACCCCTTGATAACACATGCATGCAAAATGAACAACTTCCACACTAACAAATTTCCTTATTAATTACCTATTTTTAGTCAAATTTCGAAATTGAGAGTTAGGGTATAGAATCTTACCTCTAGGATGAAGGCCTAGTGAGTTTCCCTTGTTAATCTTCCAAGATTTGAGCAAGAATTGAAGAAAAAATTGTTGAGGAACCCTCTCCCACTCCAGAGCCACTCTCTCACTCTCAAAATACCAGGTTTTTACTTGGGAAATGGTCCATAACGTCTATATAATGGAATAGGTTCAGGTTGTAAAAACCAGAAAAATGAAGCTCCGAAACAGATCTATGCGACCGCATAAAGCTTCTGCGGTCCGCAATATGGGCCGCCAGAAGTGGGCATTTTCTGCTTCACTCTGCGACCGGTCTGTGGTCCGCAGACCTATACTGCGGTTGCATAATGCGCCGCAGAGCATCCCTTCGGAAATTTTTATGTGGGATTTGCGATGGATTGTGCGGCCCACGAAATGATTATGCGGCCACAAAATGGACTGCATATTGGTCCCAAAATTAGCTCAGGTTTCTGCTTCATTCCGCGGCAGATCTACGGTCCGTAGATCAGTTCTGCGATCGGAGAATTGGCCGCACAAAAATGCCCTGCACTTCCAAAAAATTTCTTCAACTCACCAACTCACCAACTCACTATTCAGCCTAAAAAGTCCGCGCCGCAGCTTGCAAGCTCGCCGCGAAGAATCTCTACAATCATTAACACCTCGGCACCACAGAACTCTGAGTTTTTGGTAAAATTTTATGGGGCCTTACAGATTTCTTAGAAATCAGGTGTTTTAGGTTGACTTAATTCCCTTTTCAGAGTCCAATTCCATAATGACCAAATTTGTTTCTAAACGTGCATAGAGTTTGGGAATGGTTATTTTATATATTGGTGGTTCTTATTTGTTTAGAGTAAGTTTCCTGTGTTACAAAGCTTAGCTGTATTTCAAGAGTATGATGGAAATTGAAAATAATCATTAAGCACTTTTTTTAACAAAGTTAACTGTAAATAATCATTAAGCACTTAGGGATTGTTTGGTTGCTGGTTAAAGTTATGCAGACATTAGTACATTAGTAATGTAGGGATTAGTTATGCAGGAATTAGTTATACAAGGATTAGTTATGCAGCGATTAGTTATGCGGGGATTAATTATGCAAAAATTAGCTATATAAGGATTTGTAATGTAGAAAGTAATGTGAGTATTATCTATTATTAGTCTAGTTTATTCTATTAAAATTATTAGTATATTTTAGATATATTTTTAAACAAAAAAATACAAGTTTGAATAGAGGGTATTCTTGTTATTTTGTGTTTTAATACAAGTATTACTAATACATGTATAAGTTATTCTACCTTCTACCCTACATAAATAATACATAGATTTCCTCACAACTTGTTCACGTATTAGTTATGCGGAAAAGAAAAACATGAACCAAACATTGTATTAACGGTGCTATGTTTTATGCGGAAAAGAGAAAAAACCAACCAAACAATGTATAACTTATGCTAGATTCTCTGTGGAGATTATTTTTTTCCAGATTTTGTAACCAAAAAATGTATGAAGTTATCCTAGTTTTAATATATGGATAACTCCACTCTAACCAGCTATCAAACAACCCCTTAGGATCTATTAAGCAATGCTAACCAGAGTTGCTGTGGACTAAGTGCAGTTATCTTTGTTCTATTCCCCTCGTAGATAGTCATTGTTGATTCATTTGCTGTGTTGAGTATTGACATTTTTGCTTTTCCTAGTTTCTATTTTCCGTTCTTGCTTTACATACTTAGCTGTAAGCTGCATATATATTGCTTGACATGGCTCAACAAACGAGAACTTTCATGTTGCATATTTTATTATGAACACTATACATTCATTATCATGTACTCCAGAGTTTGACGCTCGAGTTCCCTACTTTTCCTATTTCCTAGTTCAAATATAAATGATTTGAACATTAATTGGTTGCAGTGGCATCCAAGAGATTCACTCAGTGCTCCTATTTCAAGTGCTATATACTCATGTGATGGCCTGCTGGTCTTTACTGGATTCAGCGATGGTGCAATTGGAATATATGATGCAGACAGCCTCAGACTCCGATGTAGAATTGCACCTTCAGCTTACGTATCTTCTTCAGTTAGCAGGTATGTCATGCCTTGTTTTGTTTCCTGAGCCGAGGGTCTATTGGAAACAACCTCTCTATCCTCACAAGGTAGTAAGGGTAAGGTCTGCGTACACACTACCCTCCCCAGACCCCACGGTGTGGAATAAGACCGGGTATGTTGGTGTTGTTGTTTTTGTTAAATTCATTGTTTCCAGGCAGTACAAACGAATCCCTAGGTCATGGGTTACAAATCAAGCTGCATTTTGAAGCAATTAAAGCGAACCCAAAGCCATTAGACAGCCACTCTCTCCTATGCCAAAATAGCACCTGCAGCTTCCCTTAGGTGCTGCAGTGGATTGATCTGAGGGAAATTTGGGAGTGTGCGAGTAAATCATTGGAATTTGCTAGATAGGAAGGAGGAATAATTCAAAAGAACTGCTTAGTCACCTAGTCCAGCTGTAACCCTGCCCAGAGATCCTGAGATAAATTTTTACTCAAGATTAGGTCCAAACTTTAACAACCCCCTCCCCTAAAAACCCAAAGAACAAAGGATTTCAGGAGAAGAAGGAAGAAGAGACCAACAAATGCGTTAGTCCCAGAACAGTTTCCGATTGCAAGATTTATCAAACAGGACAGACAGACCTTGAATAGTTCCATACTACAAGCAAACAAAGCATTGATCTCTTTTTTAAATTGTATAATATAATATAGGACATGATGCCTAAATGCTGATGCCAGATCTTAATTGATCTCTTGGAAACTTGGCTTTGTTTGGACGCCAACTTAGTCATTTGAAAAGATATCTCTAGAAAATTACGGTATGTGACTGTAAAGGAAAATGATTTTCTTGCATGTGTTTTTTCAAAAGGAAAATGAAATTTTAAAAAAAGAAAATGATCATTTTCCCTGTAAAATTTTGTACTTTCTAGAGGACAATATTGAGGAAGATAAACTAGCTACTAAGTTCTTGACTGAATGCATAATACACCAAGGAACAGTAGTTTGCTAGAACAAAGTTAGCTTCAGCTTATATTTGGTAAAGAGGGTGGTAGTGACATGTGATAATGACATGCTCGTTACTCTATCTGAATGTAGAGGTAATATTTCGGAACTGTGGCCACTAATCTGAATTTCATGTTGTTTTAGCAGCGTCAGTGGCACTGCATTTCCTGTGGTGATAGCAGCACATCCATCTGATTATAACCAATTTGCTCTTGGTATGAGTGATGGCTCAGTGCATGTGATCGAGCCATCAGATGCAGAGCCCAAGTGGGGCAGTTCACCCCCTCAAGATAATGGATCTATGCCTTCTATTCCCTCAAGTTCTGCATTGAATAGTCAGCCATCAGGAACCCCTTCAAGGTGATAGGTGATAGGTGATAGAGAGATTATGGTGCTCACACGGTTCTTTTAGATCCTCATATTGTAAAGTTTTAACATAGCTTATTCTTTTCTATCTCATTCGACTGTTCTTTTGGATAGACGTTTTTGTACATTTTTTTGTCACTGCATTGGTAGCCAGGCCATTATTTTTGGCGAAATACATAAAGGCCCCTTTAAGTTGTCACCAGCGATCAGCTGAACACCTCAACTTCCCAAATGTCCAACTAGACTCTTCACTTGATATATATGTGTCTTTTAAACACATGTAGCTGATGTGGCATATGCGTGATAGTTACCGAACTTTTAAGTGCGTGGACTCGTTGTTTCAGCCTATTTTTGTTTTCTTTGAAAAAGAATTTTTTTTTTCTCTTGGTCTCTTTTCCACTTTACAGTCACCATCACTCCCTACCGCCATTTACGACAGCTTCATCTACGCCACACCACCGTTCTTCCATAATTCTCTTCACCGCCAGGTTGCCGCCATATAAACAAGAATAACTTTGTCACCCTCATACCACCATAAAGAACACAACGTTCTCAACCACCTCATCCTCATCTCCACCTAATAAATTCCAGCAGCCCCTTCAACCACTACGACAACAATACCTTCCATAATTACTTGAATCGGCCAAACAATAATTATAAGGAAAAAATTACACACAAAGAAAACAATAAATTAGTGAAAGAAAAGTGTTACAAGTGTCATGTTAAGTTGCCACTTACAATGGAGTACGATACATTGGTATCGTTGTTATGTAAAAAAATGAGTGGGAAGAAATGTTTGGTGAACCTTAAAGTAACCGGAAGATATCCGTATTCCGTCACTCCGCAAGGGGTGCTTGTTACGCTGAGTTTAACATCGAAGATGATGAAACTTTGAGGGATTTATTGAGTACTTCGGATGAATACCGGGATTTCTTGTAATAAAAATGTTGGAAATGTATGTCAAGGTTGAAGACGTTCGCAATAATGAGGTTGAGCATAGTAGGGATAACCCTCAGTCATCGGGTGGTTATTTTGGAGCAGTTTTTGCCGGTCAGATTCCGGCTGAAAGAGTTTGACATGATTTAAACTTATCACCACGGGTGAATGAGGAGCGAGGAAATAATTTCTCTCCTGCTTTACATAATCCACAAAACGAGTGGTAAACTTCAATATTCCTTTGTGTTACGATGTATATTTTTGTTGTATTGTATTTGTATTAATGCTCATATATTCCACAGGGGGTACCGGCCATATATGAATTTTACAAGTTATGAACCCACGCCCAGTTAGAATATGCCTAGTTCCGGTGTGTTGGATCATGGTGGTCCATCCGGGAGTCATCACCAACAGGATAATGTCCATCAAGGAATGTCAACACATTACGACTTGTAAGTGAAGTGATACAACTATGTGGAAAGTATTTATTAATTTGAGTAGCTTATTATTTTGTTGTTTGTGCAGTGAAAACGAGCAAGTTGAACCACCTGCCCTGACTCAATTGCCCGAAGACGACATATTAAATCGGGATCTGGCAAATGCACAGAGTAAGGAAGAGAACAATGATTATGACAACAATGTCGATGATTCCGGAGACGACACACCCTTCTCTCGTGATGATGGTGATGAGGAGGAAGAGAATGAAGGACATGGTTTGACGAGGGAGTATGCTCCACCCCCCGTTAGACCAAGAGTGTACGAGTCTCAAGTGCCGTTTCATTCAAGAAAGATTCCCTACGAGCATTTGCCAAGTATGCCGGATGTGGATGCTCTCACAAGGGATTTTGATGAAATTCGGACATCAATGTGGGATGATTCTAGACCAATGGTGCTAACGAAGGGCATGCTTTTTCCCGATAAAGCGCGCCTAAGCAGGGCGGCAAAAATGTACAACGTAAAAGAGTATCGTGAGATGACGGTATGAGAGTCAAGTCCGGATGTATACAAGGTTGTTTGTTGTAGAGGGTTTACGGGTTGTCATTGGATGCTGCGTGCGAGCAAGAAGAACACTGGTCTGTGGAAAGTGGGTAAATACATTGCCACCCACACATGTGAAATGAACACATTCAATGGGAATCACTACAACTTGGATATTGACTTGATTTCTTTTGTCCTTATTCCACAACTTGAAGCGTCCATAAGGTATAAAATCAAAGAGTGCATTACATCAGTCCACCAAGAATATGGCCATACCATTACCAAAAGAAAGGCATTTCTCGGGCGCAAACGTGCGTTTGATGGTAACTGGGATAAGTCATTTGCAGCTCTACCCAGGTACATGGACGCACTGCAACACTTTAACCCCAGGACGGTTGTTGAATGGAAGCTTGAGCGGAGTCAGGGAAGACCAGAATATATATTTAATTACCTGTTCTGGGCATTTAAACCAGCAATTGATGTTTTCTGCATTGCCAGCCGGTAATATTCATAGATGACACTCATGTCTATGGAAAGTATGGTATCAAGTTGTTGATCGCCGTTGCAGTAGATGCTAATGGAAAAATATTTTCTCTAGATTTTGCTATTTGTGCCAATGAAAGCCAAGAGAAGTAGACGCTGTTTCTGAACCATTTGAAAGAGCAAGTTGTAAACAACGTTCCGATATTTATCTAATATTTGATCGGCATGGTGGTATCTTAAGTTCTGTAGAGAATTTGCCTGCATGAAAAGAACCTTATGCCTACCACCGTTACTGTGTGAGGCACCTGAAGGCCAATTTCCAAAAGGCACATCCCAACAAGGATCTTCATGATTTAATGTGGATGGAAGCAACAGACCAAGAGCATAAATTCTGGAGGCACATGAAGTCTATCAGGCAGGAAGACGAGAGAGTCTGTCGTTGGTTGATGCGACATGAGCTTGACAAGTAGACTTTGCATGCGGATGGTAGAAGAAGATGGGAAATTCTGACTACAAATGTGTCAGAGTCTTTCAATGGGTTATTGAAGTCGGCAAGAGGATTACCTGCACTGCCATGGTGCGGATGTCGTTCAAGCAGATAGTAGAGAGGTTTGTTGAAAGGGCTGCAACTGCAACGTCATTGATGGAAAGGGGTGTTGAATTTATGCCACTGCCGATGAAGAGATTTGAGAAATACAGGCGGCGAGCACATTGGCATTCATTTTAACAGTATGATCATGACAAAAATGTTTTTGAAGTTCGCACCGCTATCCATCAAAATCGGGGGAATAATGTACATACCATAAATGAATCTAGAAGGTTATGCTGTTGTAGAAAATGATCCATCTACCACATGGCGTGCTCACATGCCATCAGATGCTTTCAACATGTTGGTTTAGGGCCAACCAACTACGTTGATAAATAATATAGTGTTGCCGCATACTTAAACACCTACAGTGAGTAGTTGCAGCCAGTGAGTGCTAAGCATTATTGGCCTTCAGAACCATTTAAAATGGTGTGTAACAAGGAGTTTTTGCGTCGAATACAGGTGTAGAAGAGAACGCGTATACGAAATCAAATGGATGTTAGCGATACCATTTATGCGCGCAAATGTGGTATATGCTCGCAAACAGGACACGACCGTCGAAAATGTCCTTCGGTTGGTTTGGGTGGCGGTGGTAATCCAGCTTCTAGTGTGAGTTCTTCTAATGTGTCCAACTATCAAGGCTACACGTAGTAACTGAGTTTCGTAATGTAGTTGTAATAAGTGTATGCACCTTTTTATGTTGCAAGATGAATCAAATAAAATTATGTTTTCATTGTTGTTAAATTTTATTGATATTTAACATTTTTCAGTTGAGTAAATTAATGAGTTTCTCCCTCCCGTTCATGTAATCATAAATATGTGAATATACATAGCGCGGTTAAATACTACGTTATGTGTTAGCATAGCGCGGTTAAATACTACATTATGTGTGTTTTCTTGTCGAACTGAAATGTCGTCTGCCTGCGAAAAAGCTGTTTTGTATTCGAAAGAATAATTAACACGCGAAGCATAGCACGGTTAAATACTACGTTATATGTTAGTGCGGCAAAAAATGTAAGATAGCGAATTGTTGGGATGATGATGAAGTTGGGCGCCGATACTGGATGTGTGTGAACAAATTTTGTAGGGTTCCCGATGAACCTTTTTGCAATTTTGAGGTATGGGTTGATGAACCCTGGAAGCAGGAATGCTACAAAAAGACTTTTCAGTATATTCATGATTTGAACAAAAGATACGAACGTGATGAGGTTTTGTATAAACAAGAAATTGCAGCGTTGAAGGAGAAACTAAAAGAGGTGGAAGAAGAAAAAAATAGGCTGTTAGATCAATTAGAGTGGTTGAAGAAGAGAATAATTGACTAAACAGACCAATGTATGTGTTGAGTGTTGTATTTTATCTTTATGCTTTCCATGTCATGTATTTTCATTATGTATGGTGAATTTAAATTATATTAAGTTGATGTGTTTGTGTTTGTGTTGCAGTATTAAAATAACGAAGAACCGGAAAAATATATACATAAAGCGCATATAATGAAAAAATATAAAAAATGTTGCTATTATTTACATAAAATAATATTTACATCAAATACAAAATAAAATAAAAAATCAATGTGTCCCACAGCCTGTGTGCTTCAATGCAGCCGCTGGCTTGAGGAGCATCCCATCCCGCTCGGCTACGCTATCAGGATCATCCTCATCACGTCGCCTCTTTATAGCAGGATGCGCTGCAACATGATCATCAGTAGTGCTGGCAGGATCGGTAAAAGGGGCCATCGGTCTACTAGAAACCTATAGAAGAATAAGTCAGCTCAGTATAGGAAAAAATATATTAAGTCACAACAATTTAAATTGTCTTACCATGATCTTGTCGGGCTCCTGAATATAATCATCCGTCGTAGCCAGGTAAGCATCGCACAAAACGGCCTCCGTGACGGGCTAGGATGAAACCTTAATACGAAAATCAATAAAGTTATGGAAAATAAATGAGAAAATAAAAAATAAATTTAAATTTAATACTAATAAAAACATACCTGCTCGGCTGCTCCTGTGAAAGCTCCCCAGCACCCCACGATGATGAACCATAACTCAGTCGGCGCCCACTATCCATATCTCGGGTCGGCCGATCCTCAACAGCGGTCGATGGGCCTGGGAAGTATGCATCCCAATCCTTTCCAGTAATGTCCGTACCCGTGATCAATAATGGACTTGACGGGGTCACCTGCGAAGTCTCTGGAGTTAGCTGCAGCCCAAGGCTGTATGACAGCATGCTGCTGGGATACTCATCCGGCACATCATCAACAGGGGCCTCAACGCCCCCTTGCTGGAGACCACCTCCTCCCCCCACTACGACCCCGTGGGGCTTCCCTACCTCGTGGGGTACCCCTACCCTGTGGGGCACCCATTCATAATTTTGTATGTTTGTTTTGTAAATTAAATAAATAATTTTTGTAAATTGGACAGACATTGTGTTTGATCTATTAGTATAAGAGATATTTAAACTACATGGATACTACGGTAAAATGCTCTACATTTTACTATGCTAAAAGTGCACTATATTACTAGTCTTTAAGCAAATAAATAATCTAAACTAGATAAAGACAAAAAATACATTTTAATCACAAAACAAACATTCACGGAAATACATATAAAACAATAAAAGAAATTTATTAATATTTTTATTAACAAATAATAATGAATTTTTATTTTTTACATATTTTTTTAGAAAACTAATAGAAAAAAAACATACTAGTTTAATCGCCTAAAAAATACAAAACAACATGGAAAAACATTCAAAACAACTAATATGCATTATTTATACGAGTTTCGACATAAACTAAATCGCAATACCTCAATTTATATTTTTTGGAAAGTTGATGAACTGAAAATTTTAGCCCGAAACAAACAAACCACAACAATAAAAAATTTGGCTAGGATATGGGACCTACGATCTTGTCTTTTTGTGTGACGGGTGGGGTCCACTCGAATTTTTTTGGAGAAAAATGGGGGGAGGGGACCGCTTATGTTTTTAAAGAAATGGGGGGAGGGGGACTAGTTCGATCGTGGGGAAGAAGGGAAGGAGACCGTTTTTATCTATGTATAGCGCGATATATAACAACACTATACATATAGCACTTTTATTTACCGCGCTATGCATAGCTGTCTTATCAGCCCAGGCATAACGCGGTTTATAAGGGCGTTATATATGTATAACGCTCTTTTAAAGAGCGCTATACCTTAATGTCCAAAACGTCCGTTAAGGTGTAGCAGCTCTTTAAAAGAGCTTTATACATAAATAGGTAACTCTTTTTTTTACACGCATCTCCGTCCTTTTTGTAAAAAAGAACCACAAATAGGTTCTGGACTCAAGTTCTGAATCATATGACATGATAACCTTACTTGCAGTAAGTTATCTGCAACTTTCCTTTTTAAGAATTTTGAACTTTTTGACATTGACGATGTAAAAATAACTTTTTTAACGATTAGGTGTCCTAAATGATAATTACATATAACCATGAGAAAAGTCAAAATGCCTTCCTGATGAAGTTATATATTGAATACTCTAATGCTATCATGTCTCTTAGTCTTGAATTTTCTTGGGAGTTTTATAATTTTACCCACAAAAACTAAACTAATTACCCTTGTCTACTTATTGATTTTTCTATCCACCAAACTAATTATCTTTCATATCCATTGTAGCTTTTCTGGGTGATTGTTTCTTTTTTTTTCTCATGTTCTTTATTTCTCTGCTTTTTTTTTTCTTTTCTTTCTTTTATTCTTTTATTTTTTCTCGTTTTTATTTATTTCTTTTTTGTTCTTTTTCTGTTCATTTTTTTTTCCAGAATGATATTATTCTTTATGTTCTTTATTCATCATAACCTGGTTGTATACTCAATTGGGCCCGTTTCTTTTCAGTTTTTTTATTTTCTTTCCTTTTGTTTATTTTTTAATTTCGTGTTCCTTTTCTAATTTCATTCAAGTATTTTTTGAACTCCCTTTTTTCCCATATTACTGTTTTATGTCTTCTGACACGTATTTCTTATACAATGAATATTATTTTTATGAAACTTCATCAAAAATTTTATTTAAGAAAATATTTGCAAGGATCCAGTTAAAAAAAATTAAAAAATTTAAAAACAACTTATTTATTACGATATATTGTTATATTATATTGTATACTATAACAATATAATGTTACTATAACCATGACTTTAGCTTTGCACAATAGCACCTAGATGGTTCAACAAATAGTAATCGAAGTATACTATTATGGAATATTGTATACTGTTACAACATACTGTTGCAGTATATTGCATATTATTATAGTATATCGTTATAGTATATGTATACCATAACAATATACTGTTGCTATACTGTTGCAATATAGCTATATACTCTTATAGGATATTGCATATCGCAGCAGTATACTGTTATGTAATTGTGTTTTCTTTTATTATTAAAGTATATCGTTGTAATAATTGTAGACTATAACAGTATACTATTCCAATATTATACTTCTACAACATGTTACATACCGTAGTGGTATATTATTAGGTAACTGTGTTCTTTTTTGATATTCAACTGAAAATTTCGATCTCAATCACTCCAAATCAGCTCCAACTGTAGTATGAAATTTCAGAAGATACTATAAGCAATATTTAATAGCACCAAAATCACAATTAAATTCTGAAAAATGACTCGAACTAGAACAAATAGCGACAAGAAAATATAAGATTTGTAGGGAGGGGAAGAGAGCGTTTTGAGGCGATGAAAGGTATTCAGTAGGCAAATATTTCATTTAGCAAAAGAAAATTAAACTACATGCGTGTAGTGAGTTAATTGAATCGTAATTTGTAGATATTAAACAAACCTCTTTTGTTGTATACACAAAAGTATCACATAACTAAACAAAAATTACTTCTCCTTGCACCAATTAATTTGTCAATATTTTACTTTACGAATATTATAAAAATATTGTCTATCAAATAAACAATTTTACTTATATGAAAATAAAAGCAAGAACAAAGAGAAAATTGATGAAGAGAGAAATGAAATATTTCTTACCTTGGATTGAAAGAAGGAAGATCACATGTGGGTTAGGTATAGACTTTCTTAATGGATGGACGGGTAATAATTTTATAAGAAGCATATATGTATAGTAATTATTATCCAAGTGAGTACAACCGGGTAATTAGTTTAAGTTTAATAGGTAGTCCCTATAAATTCCTCAATTTTCTTCACTTTTACAAGGATTGGTGTAGCCTGTTTTTAGACAAGAAGACATTCTTAATTCATTCTCTTTTCATTTTAGAATATGAAAACTACTACATGTCCTTTTCTGTTTTTCTCATCAATCTTAGAGGCAACAACTATCTCTTCCCCAACTACTAAGATTCAAGCTCTTTCCAGATTAGTGGTTAAATATACGAGGATTTGCTTCCCATTATGCACACAAAATCAATCTAACAGAGGAAATTTACTCGAACTCGATATTATACATAATGTCTTTGAATATACTATTGTCATTAGACATAGTAAATATATCACATTGTCACATCAATTTATCACTTAATTATTCTTAATAATCATGGTTCAAATGTGGGTAATTAAATTAACTACCACTAACCAAGCAATTCGAATCAATAGTTAATTTGCAAGCAAAATTCTAAAAGGATGATGGACTGCTTTTTGTTAATCAAAATTTTAACTTCGATGATCCAATCAATGTACAACTAGAGGATGTCAAGGTTTGATACAGTTTCGTGGTATGCACGTACAGGGTTAATAAATTATAGAATTTACCATACACAATTCAACAAACAGATACTCTAGGTACTCATTTATTAAATCCCGTAATATATATCCAAACAAATAAAAGGTGCATAAATCTTCTGACAGCCATGGTTGAACAATAAACTAGGTCTTCCAAATGGTGGGCGTTCAAAATATTTATTCTGAATAAATAAATAGGAGTAGTCATGATTTAATCCGCCGAAAGTTTACTCTCAACCATCATATATAGACTCGAGAGATTCTAGATAGCAAATTACACTGGATGACCTTTTTAAACCACTATTTAATCCCGTTAACAAATGTTTTTGCGCCATAATTTTAAAGCATACTGGACAAGATCTTCCTCTATTGTCAGAACGTTGGAGCATCAAGAAGTTTGACCATCACCATAATTGTTGTGTGCTTTAAAATTCTGTTCAACGTGATGACGATTAAGGAAAATTTTATCTAACGTGCTTTAAAATTCTAGCCTAAATTTTTTTTCAAAATATTTGCTATCGGGTTACAAAAATATAAAGCACTTTTTTTACTGGTGTCATTCGCCCGATTCTAGAATGGATCATAACTCGATCACTCAAACTCAAACTCAAACTCAAACTCAAACCATTTTTTTACTTGTTTGTTCAATTTTTTGTAGTGTTCTTTGATCGCCAAATGGGAAAAGTTTTTCTCTATTATAGAGGAGTTCTACTTTTGATAATATTCAAATTTTTTTCAACATCAATTTGAAATTACCTACAGCACTAGGTAATTGTATGTAATATAATAGTTAGCTAGAAATACGTAAAACCTGCTGTAGTAGATAAAATTACACCGTAGAAATTCATTAAATTGATTATATACATAAATCCTAAAAGAATATTGTAAAGGTGTAAAAATAATGTATTACTGACTTTTCTATAACAACATCTCTATGTAACAACCATTCACTATAAAAGCCATAAGTATTTTTTTCGGAATCGATTTTTATGTTATATTTTGCCTCTGTATAATCGCTTTTTACCTATAACAACAACATCTATCTTTATAGCAGTACTATTGAGATATTATCTTAATTATATGTAATCTTAGCTTAGCTGTTAGTTAGCTACTCTGTTAAGTGTTAGTTATATTAGCCCAGCTGTTAGTTAGTCTGTTAAGTGTCTCACGTGTGGTTCTCGTGTGTTGTATATATATGTACTCCTTTGAACATATAATAATCAATTTAGTCGGTTCATTTTCACTCAACAGATTTTCTCTTTCTTCTCTCTCTTCGAGAACCTTCTAGGGTTCCACCCTTGGAGCCCAAGCTCGAGCTCTACCATTGTTCTTCACTTCTCCGTCTTTACATGGTATCAGAGCACAATAGTCACCTCACTTTTGTCCTTGATTTCTCTTTCAATTGAGTTCTGAAGCCAGTATCACGATCTCTATTGAGTTCTCAAGTTTTGCCCCAATTTTTCTCGTTCCACCATTTTTCTTCTCTTTTCTGTTTCATTTTTCAACGAATTGATACTACCTGTCATGGCTATCCTTGATCCAAACAATGAATTTGGAGTTGAATCGAGTGACTCTACTCCCATCGCCTGTGTCGACTCCAGAATTAATTTGAACTGTCCTTTCTACATGCACCCGTCGGATAATCCTGGTGCGATGCTATTGACAGCTCCGTTTAACAGCATCGGGTACAGATCCTGGAGGAGAAGTGTTCTTAGAGCTCTTTTAGTCAAAAATAAGATAGGTTTTATCACTAGAGAGTATAAACGCCCAGACCTGGATTCCCCACAATTTCTTCAGTGAGAGAGGTGAGATGATATGGTAACCTCATGGATCTTGAATTCTCTGTACAAAGATATTGCTGATAGTGTCGAATATGCTAGTAATGCTTTTGAGTTGTGGAGAGAGTTCGATGACAGGTACGACTAGACTAACGACACCAAATTGTACCAAATCCAAAAGGAAATCAACTATTTAACTCAAGGAGTCCTTGATATTACTGGATACTACACAAAAATGATGAAACTTTGGGAGGAATTGAACATGATAAATGCCAAGTCACAGTGTAGTTGCCAATGTACCTGTGGGGCTAAGGAAAATATGCACAAAGCTGAGCAAGACAGAAGACTCATCCAATTTCTCATGGGATTGAACGAGGTATACACCACGATGCGGGGCAATATACTCATGATGAATCCCTTACCCTCTATCGAACATGCCTTCTCTTTTCTCATTCAGGAGGAAAAACAAAGAGAAGTGAAACCACACAATCAGCTCGAGATGGAATCTGTCTCCTTAATGCCAATGTTCCTGCACACAACGGTTTAAACAGGGCATCTATGCATAATAACAACTTCAGAACCAATGACTCTCCAAATAACTATTCCTCTACTAGCAGACCTCATCCTTTTTGTGATCACTGCAAGCGTGCTGGTCATACCAAAGACAAATGCTTCAAACTCCACGGTTATCCTCAAGACTTCAATCACAATCCTAAGTACAATAAAGGCAAAAGATTTGCGGCCAATGTACACAACACTCCAGTTGATACACTTCCTCTGAATGGTGAGGAAATACAGTCCCAAAGCAGCAATTCCAATGTTAGTTGTTACACCCCATATTTTCGTACGAAAGAGTATTTGTACGTCAATTGATGTAAGCTCAGAAATGAGATCATCTTTGAGAGTGCATAAAGTAATTTAATCATGTTACCTTGTTTACAAATATTTAATATCGTGAATAATAATTTCCAGGAGGTTGGAAAGCTTAGATGCTAAACGAATTGAAGAAAATAAGTTTCGTCAAAAGTTGACACGTCTGGAATGTTATATCGTGAAATTTTGGGGTTAGACTAGGGTGCTTAACATGATAAGGAGGTTATGTTATGAGTTATTTTAGTCGTATGATAGTTTTTGTGTTACGTTTTGAATTCAAGCAAGTTGTGGAACAAAAGTTGGCAAAGGTCATCACAAATTACATTCATAATGTGTTGAAAATTAGGTCAAATGTAACTGAGATTTTCTTCCAATATACTTGGAATTTTATTAGATTATCTACCTACCAAATTTAAGATCTATGAGTCTAGTTTCTATCACATTAAACCGTTTGTCGATACAACATCAAAGTAGAGAGATTTTCGCGTTTTCGCGAGACTGCGCCAAGTAGCTCTCTATGGGACCCACAATGGCGGTTGAGATATATTGATATATGTAAGATGTCTCAACCCCATTTTAACTCATTATATTTCAGTATCTTCAGACCCTAGACACCTAAAAACACTCTCTCAAGATCCAAAACCCAAACAAAGGGCAAATAACACAAATCAAGTGTCGGGAATCCCGTTGCACTAGTAAGTTTCTTGTTCTTCTTGTTGTTGCTGATTTTAGGTGGTTACTTATCGTGTGGGAGGTTGTTTTAAGTGGTTTATGTTCTTTAAAATACTATCCTATGGTTTTCATATCAACCCTAGGTTATTTCAAATCTTGCAAATGGATTACACCATATTTCAACATCAAAAGTTAGTTCTAGTGAAGACTAACACCTCTTTGAGATTGTGTCGTCATTAAGGATAGTTTTGGGCTGTGTTTTGATGAAATTTAAAGTTTTTGCTACTGGTTAAGGTGAGTATAACATCCTACTAATTTTGCTTAATCTTGCTTGTATGTTGGTTAAGTTGTTAGGATAATAAACTATAAGATAATACTTGGATTAACTTAAGTCACTTCTATGGTGTTGTATTGTCATTGAGGGCTGTTGTAAGCTAAATATAACTTGGATTTAAACTTGAATCTACTGTAGGAGGTATGTTTATTGTGTTCTTGCTAAGGTTATATTGATGTTGATTAAGTTAAATGGTTGGACTAGACATGAATTGGTGAATAAAGTTGCTAATTGAAGAAAGTTGGAGTTGTGGATTGTTTCCTTTGTTATAAATATATTATATAAGGATGAATAATTGATGAATTACTTCATTATCACATTAGTTATGTTGTTAAGTTAATGTAAGAATTCTATAAGGGGTGATATGGGTTATACGAGTTCCAATCGAGCTTGCCGCTTCAAATGATTGTTGAACTAATCAGAGAGCTTATTGTGAATTATATTTTTGTTGTTTCGGTTGTTTGGTGACTTTTGGTAACATATGGGATGTAGTTAAAACATGGGAGGTGCTGTCTATTTTCTAGTAGAATATTGGTTTTGAAATATGAGAGTTACAATACTTATATGATGACGACGAAGTCGGGTTACTCATTGTAGACGTAAGAATATCATATTAAGCTTGGTTGACGATTGGAGAGAAGATTGCAAAGGTATGTTAAGGCACTTCCTTCTTTCTTTTTGCATGATCTAAAGTTAAATGAACGTAAGCGATACACTAATTCATAATGGATCTACTCCTAGAAACTAAGATTGTCCATGTTTTTCTTTCCTTATAAAGTTATTATAAGAAACTAAGAAAGTACGTATGATCCTTGAATCCTACTAAGGTTCATATTAAGGGTATGGATGCATAATGTTAATCGAAGGTGCAACTACCTTAAGTCACTCCGAAAGGTATAGAACGTGATTCCATGAGTCTAGCATGCATTATATATAGTATTTATTTTACTCTACCGATCCGCACTATAGTTGGCCAGGTACGGTACCCATTGTGCAACCACTAATCAGTTCGGTTTTACCGAGCTCCACATGGTCGGATATAATTTTACCGAGCCTTATGATGGCCGGGTATGTTTTAACGAGTCCTCTTCGAGGCCGGATACGATATGATGATGATGATGCCCACAGAGGCGTATGTTTTAAAAGTGTGTGTGTATATTTATGTATCATGCATTTCATGTCAGTCGCCCTCAGAGGCACTCAGATGTTACAGGTTATATCTTCTCTACCTCTCTTTACATTATTGTTCATATTTATGCTTTCCTGCCTTACATACCCGGTACTTTATTCGTACTGACGTTCCTTTTGCCTGGGGACGCTGCGTTTCATGCCCACGAGTCCCGATAGACAGGTTGAGAGTCCACCTAGTAGGTTATCAGCTCAGCGGAATATGTTGGTGCACTCCACTTGCTGTGGAGTTGCCTATTTGGTCAGTAAGATTTGGACATGTATTGACTGGTATAGCGGGGCCCTGTCCCGACCTTTATGATGTTTATGTACTATTAGAGGCTTGTAGACATATGTCATGTGTTTGGATAATTGTATGGCCTTGTCGGCTATGTTTAGAGTGTACAAATGATCATGTCGTCCTTATAGGCCCCCGTATGTCACATGTATAAGTTTCTATATAATGTTGGGTCATCCTATGTCTAGTATGTACTTATATTTTATTCTGGTTATCTCATGACGGCCTTTTGGCCCATTTACCCATGATAGTACGATAATAAAGATATGTTACGTTGGTACTAGGTTGAGTAAGGTATCGGGTGCCCGTCGTGGCCCTTCGATTTGGGTCATAATAGAAGTGTTATCAAAGCAGTACTGTCCTAGGGAGTCTACAAGCCGTGTCTAGTAGAGTCTTGTTTATGGGTGCGTTATGCACCACACTTATAAGCAGAAGGCTACAGGGAATTTAGGATTGTCACTTTTTCTTCTTACTCTAGATCGTGTGGTAGAGCTCAATTACAAGAATTCAAACTCCTAAATTCTATTTTATTCGTAATACAAGGATACCTACATCCACAAAGACAGTTGGTAAGAGACTGATTGTTGCCGTGAAAGAGTTAATCAGAGGAACTCGATTTTGTATCATGCTTATGATGAGTAAATGTAAGGTCTTCAGTAGATTATGTGTGTATTAAGACGTGTAAGCTTCCTGATAAGGAGCCCTAAGGCATTCTATCCACCCATATGGTTTAAAAAGTAACGAGAGAATCAGAAGGTAGATACAAGTTTCAACAAGTAAATGAAGCAAGGCGGAGAAGGGTACGAGGTACCCAGTTAGTGAAGATTATCAACATTTATAATTCGAGCAGAGAAATATAAGTATTCTGAGTTGCCTTCAATAGTAACAGAGGTATGTACAATTAGTCACACCCATCTTAGTTATGCCCTATGAGAGCTAACATATATTATTTAAGAGAAGGATGGCATATCTGGATCGGGCTGGGGTTAGAGTAACCCAACAACCCATCCACCATTAGCTGGCATTTTTGAAGGGTATTGCAAATGTGGTAATAATTCTCCTTGTGAGACACCCCGATAGTGCACTCTAGAATAGTACATTTAGATATGCATATTAGAATGTCCAGAAAAATTTAGAAGATTGGCACTGGAATCCTAGAAGGATTAAATATTTACCTTTGTATGGATCCCGTTACAAGTAAAGAGAGAATGCTAGGCGTCCCAAAGAGCCGATGGATAGAGCAAGGGGAGATAAAAGCGAAAAAATGGTTTTGTTGAAGTTTTTGTAATAAGGTAATAGACGAAAATATTAGCAGGAGAAAAGACAGTAAATGAAGTATTATGAGTAAGATGTGATAAATGAGTGATAATGGTAAATCAAAATTTTACAAGATTACAAAGTCTATAGTCAAGTGAAGGAAAAGGCAAGAGGAGACAGGCCTTGAGACAATACAAGAGTATAGGCCATAAAGGAATACCCTCATTTCGAGAAATGAGTTGGTGACTCAAACGTGATTACCAGAAGGAAGAGTTAGACCCTCAGAGTAATAGAAATTAGTATGGGCTAGTGAACAAGATAAACTGAACATGAATTTGGGGCCGAAGGATTTGATAATAGTCGGCATCGTGAGAATTTCACAGATCGTGTTAGGGCGATAATAGAATGGACAACAGAAGAATAAACTTTAAAGGTCATTCAGGAAGACACTTCCCTAAAGCAAGTACTGTGACTAGAGTTAAGCTTAAGGGACTAAGTTTGTTAGTTACACCACGTTTCGCCCTCCTGCGTAAGGTATTCAGTTATCTTTGGCACAGAAGGGTTATCGCAAGGCGAGTAAGATGTCAGTGAAGATGGAATAAAAAGAAGAATGCGGTAAAAAGGAGAAAGGAATGAGATTGAATTTTTTTAGATCCTACGGATATATTACGACTCCAGAACATTTTGCAAGCACGACGCTGGTAAAAGGCACTAAGGGTTCCCGGTAAGGATGTTAATTGGTAAATAAGTGCGAATGGACACTTGATACATAAGGAGCCAGTGCGAGGGTAAGTTAAAACCAAAAAACAAAACATAACCCAAGATGGGTTACGCATAATATAAATATGAGAATGGACCAACAAGTAGTCTGTAGTTGATTCAGGAAGATCCTAGTTATAACTAGACAAGAGGTCATAGATAAATCAACAAATTGTGCAAGATAAACGTAGTGAAACCCAACATAGGGAATTCAGTCTCGCAGATATGATGTTATCGTGATCCTTGATTAATATACAGATGGGAGTTGGGTAGTTAAAGGTACCGTATAAGTGTTACGGAAATAAAAGAAAATTCCACTAGGGAGATAGTCAAATTTCACTTCAGAAGCAACCTTACAAGCACAAGGGTGTAAATGTAAGTAACTAAGGATAATAATAGGCGAGTAAGAACATCAAAAATTCCATCAGGTATACAATATAATAAGCTCGCAGCTTTACAAGAGTCAAAAGTTCTTCCCTAAGTACTACAATGAAAGCCTTGCTGAGGAAATAAGAAAGAAGGTTTCCACCTAAGCATAGTGACCTAAAGAGGAAATGATCTTGTAACAACAGTCTCACTACAACATTGTATGCACTCCATAAGAAAGTGGCACCTATCGTGGCTAATGAACGGGAAGAAGAAAAAAAAATTAAAAGCTGATATTTGAGATCATATGAGTTACAGGGAATTCCAATATTCGTGGGCACTAAGATAAGCCAAGTATCCATGCATCAATTGGCAAAACAACCAGGAAAAGTAACTGCTTACATTTAAAGACAACTGAGAAGGCACGAAAGGAAATCTATGGTGCTAGCAAGTTAAAGCTTGCAAGTAGTATAAATAGATATGTGTAGGTCGCAAGATAAAGTATTGTAGAGTGACAAGGTTTTAGGTAGATAGGAGTAAGGATAAGAAAAGGTGAGTGAGAAGGTAACAAGAATAGGTAAGTCTTCGGAATTAAGCCCATCAAAACAAAAGAGCTGATGGTTTCCATAATTTATAGAAAGCTCAGTATAGCTTGAATGAACTCAAACGAGTTTAAAACCAGGAGCATTTAGAAGGGATGGGATGCTGTCCTGGTAGTAGAATAAAGGTGTAATTGTGATGATTTAAAGGAAAGGGATTTCATAAATTTCACGGGATTAGAATACCCCCATAATATGAACCACATCGGGATGCTGTGAAATACGATTATTGAAGTATAGTATTGTCCCTAGGTGGATCAGGCAAATAACTCTAGATGTTCCCCGATGAGATGTGAGCCCTAGTGACAACATATTAAGGGGAATCAACATAAAAGTTCCAAAGTATGAGATGAGATTAAGCTATCATTCCTAAGACGAACAGTAATGAGGAAACATTAAGGGACTTAGATTTATACATATAGGATAAGCAGTAAGAGAGTAACCTGGAGTTGGATAACATACCTTGGTAATAATAAACCGAAGTAAGAGTTATGGTATAATATTACCTACCTAGTTGTAGTAAATCCATAAGCATAGATAACCGAGACTATGAAACAAAATACAGCAATAGTCATAAGTTCGACAAAGCACCGAGCGAAGAACTTCAGTATACTTATAGATGCCCAGAGGGACAACTCATCAAAGTTCTGTATATGTTCCCAAAGTGAGGCCTAGATATTGGATAAAAGTAGGAGGAAAATGAGAGTAGGGTCACATAGATGCACATACAAGGAAAAATTTGTACATGCTGCATGACATATGGTAGCAAAAGTTACGAGATTGGAAGAATTCGGACAACAAGTCATGGTGTGAGAAAGAGGCATAAAGGGGGATGGCCTGGCCCTTGGATTCATTCATAGAATAGTTGCCTAAATGGAAAGGGCAGAAGCAAAATATTTATAAGAGCTATAGGTTATGAGACTGATAAGCGCATCAACCAACATTCGAGGATGAATGTTCCAAGGGGGGGGGGGGATGATTTTACACCCCATATCTTCGAACGAAAGAGTATTTGTAAGTCAATTGATGTAAGATCATAAATGAGATCATATTTGAGAGTGAATAAATTAAGTTAATAATGTTACCTTGGAGTTTACAAATATTTAATATCGTGAATAACAATTACCAGGAGGGTTGGAAATCTTAGATGCTAAACGAATTGAAAAAAATAAGTTTCGTCGAAAGTCGACACGTCTGGAATGTTATAACATGAAATTTTGGGGTGATAATAGGGTGATTAATATGATAAGGAGGTTATGTTATGAGTTATTTTAGTCGTATAATAGTCGTGTGCTATTTTTTTAAGTCAAGCAAGTTGTGGAACAAAAGTTGGCAAAGGTCATCGCAAGTTACATTCATAATGTGCTGAAAATTAGGTCAAATGTAACTGAGATTTTCTCCCAAATATACTTGGAATTATTGGATTATCTACCTGTAAAATTGAAGATCTATTAGTCTAGTTTCTATCACATTAAACCGTTTGTCGATACGACATTGGAGTAGAGAGATAATCGCGTTTTCGCGAGACTGCGCCAAGCAGCTCTCTATGGGACACACAAAGGCGGTTGAGATATAAGACCCTAGACACCTAAAAATACTCTCTCAAGGTTCTCTCATGATCCAAAACCCAAACAAAGGGCAAACAACACAAATCAAGTGTCGGGAAGCCCGTCGCGCTACTAAGTTTCTTGTTCTTCTTGTTGTTGCTGATTTTTGGGTGGTTCCAGCTCATGTGGGAGGTTGTTTTAAGTGGTTTATGTTCTGTAAAATAATCTCCTATGGTTTTCATATCAACACTAGGTTATTTCAAGTCTTGCAAATGGATTACACCATATTTCAACATCAAAAGTTAGTTCTAATGAAGAATAACACCTCTTTGAGGTTGTGTCGTCATTGATTAGCTTAAGTCACTTCTATGGTGTTGTATTGCCATTGAGGGCTGTTGTAAGCTAAATATAACTTGGATTTAAACTTGAAGCTACTATAGTAAGTATGTGTATTGTGTTCTTGCAGGTGCTTAAGGTTATATTGATATTGATTAAGTTAAATGGTTGGACTAGACATGAACTAGTGAGTAAAGTTGTTGATTGAAGAAAGTTGGAGTTGTGGATTGTTTCCTTTGTTATAAATATATTATATAAGGATGAATCATTGATGAATTACTTCATTATCACATTAATGATGTTGTTAAGTTAATGTAAAAAAGTCTATAAGGGGTGATATGGGTTATACGGATTCCAATCGAGCTTGCCACTTCAAATGATTGTTGAACTAATCAGAGAGCTTATTGTGAATTATATTGTTGTTTTTTGGGATGTTTGGTGACTTTTGGTAACATATGGGATGTATTTAAAACATGGGAGGTCCTGTCCGTTTTCTAGTAGAATATTAGTTTTGAAATATGAGAGTTACAATGCTTATATGATGATGACGAAGTCGGGTTACTCATTGTAGACGTAAGAAGATCATATTGAGCTTGGTTGACGATTGGAGAGAAGATTGCAAAGGTATGTTAAGGAACATACTTCTTTCTTTTTGCATGATCTAAAGTGAAATGAACATAAGCGATACGCTAATTCATAACGGATCTACTCCTAGAAACTAAGGTTTTCCATGTTGTTCTTTCCTTATAAAGTTATTCTAAGCAAGTACATATGATCCTTGGATCCTACTGAGGTTCATATTGAGGGTATGGATGCCTATAATGCTAATCGAAGGTGCAACGACCTTAAGTCACTCCGAAAGGTATAGAACGTGATTCCATGACTCTAGTATGCATTATATATAGTATCTATTTTACTCTACCGAGCCGCGCTATAGTCGGTCGGGTACGACACCTATTGTGCAACCACTGATCAATTAGGTTTTACCAAGCTCCACATGGCCAGGTACGATTCTACCGAGCCTTATGATGGCCGGGTACATTTTTATCGAGTCCTCTTTGAGGCTTGGTACGGTATGATGATGCCCACAGAGGCGTATGGTTTTAATAGTATATGTATATATTTATGTATCATGAATTTCATGTCAATCGCCCTCAGAGGCACTCAGATGTTACATGTTGTATCTTTTCTACATCTCTTTACATTGTTGTTCATATTTATGCTTTCCTGCCTTACATACTCAGTACGCTATTCGTACTGATGTCCCTTTTGCCTGGAGACGTTGCGTTTCATGCCCACAGATCTCGATAGACAGGTTGAGAGTCCACCTAGTAGGCTATCAGCTCAGCAAAAGGTGTTGGTGCACTCCACTTGCTCTGGAGTTGCCTATTTGGTCAGTAAGATTTAGACATGTATTGACTGGTATGACGGGACCCTGTCCCGACCTTTATGATGTTTATGTACTAGTAAAGGCTTGTAGATAGATGTCATGTGTATGGATACTTGTATGGACTTGTCGGTGTATGTTTTGAGTGTACAAATGATCATGTTGGCCTTATAGGCCCGTATGTCACTGATCATGCCCAATTATGCCTTATAAAAGACAAAGCGGTCGTTGTAAATATAATCCGATTTAAAGTCCGGAGTCGAATCCTCAGGGAACTAACCTATCTATTACAACTCTCAGTGATGCTAATACAAGCTCAGACAATTTTCGGGTGCAGTATTTTTATCAATAATTGTTTGGATTTATTAGCTAAAGGGAATGATATTAAAAACTAACAATATTTACTCTACCGAGCCGCGCTATAGTCGGCCGGGTACGACACCTATTGTGCAACCACTGCTCAATTAGGTTTTACCGAGCTCCACATGGCCAGGTACGATTCTACCGAGCCTTATGATGGTCGGGTACATTTTTATCGAGTCCTCTTTGAGGCTTGGTACGGTATGATGATGATGATGCCCACAGACGCGTATGGTTTTAATAGTATATGTATATATTTATGTATCATGCATTTCATGTTAGTCGTCCTCAGAGGCACTCAGATGTTACAGGTTGTATCTTTTCTACATCTCTTTACATTGTTGTTCATATTTATGCTTTCCTGCCTTACATACTCAGTACGCTATTCGTACTGATGTCCCTTTTGCCTGGAGATGCTGCGTTTCATGCCCACAAATCTCGATAGACAGGTTGAGAGTCCACCTAGTAGGCTATCAGCTCAGCAAAAGGTGTTGGTGCACTCCACTTGCTCTGGAGTTGCCTATTTGGTCAGTAAGATTTAGACATGTATTGACTGGTATGACGGGACCCTGTCCCGACCTTTATGATGTTTATGTACTAGTAAAGGCTTGTAGACAGATGTCATGTGTATGGATACTTGTATGGACTTGTCGGTGTATGTTTTGAGTGTACAAATGATCATGTCGACCTTATAGGCCCGTATGTCACTGATCATGCCCAACTATGCCTTATAAAAGACAAAGCGGTCGTTGTAAATATAATTCGGTTTAAAGTCCAGAGTCGAATCCTTAGGGAACTAACCTATCTATTACAACTCTCAGTGATGCTAATACAAGCTCAGACATTTTTCGGGTGCAGTATCTTTATCAATAATTGTTTGGATTTATTAGCTAAAGGGAATGATATTAAAAACTAACAATATTTAATATTAAAGATAACTCAATGGTAGAAAGATCTAGGGCACTGATTTCCCCAATTGCTAGACTAATTCTGACTCATTTGCTATAATCTCACCATGTTAATCTATGAGTATTATGAGCTATAGGTTACTACAATTATCTATCGATCAACTACAATAATTTACTAGAGCATTCTCTCGAACTACTCTAGCTAATAATTTATGTAGCTCTAATTTATCCCACCAAAGTTTCGTTATCTCTAAACCCACTTTTAAATTCAAGTAATGAATCTCTTCAATTACCCAAAAATGGTGTTGTTCAACAACAATCTAACCTGGTGTTCTTTCTCAAGCAACACAAAACAATTAGACACGATTAATCAAGGGCCCATTCAATTAATCAACATACAAAGCATAGTTGAACAATCTTAGATTAAACCCAGATCGATTATAACAATATTGAGTAAAAACTTCATCTAACAACTGGTTCCATCAACCCTAGACGGATTGTTTAGCTACTCATGCTAAAATACAAAGAAAGCATAGAATAATTCATCATTCCCAAAACAATAACAAAAGATGGAGAATAGAAAAAACGATAATTGTAACCTTGTCTTCTCACACTTTTTCTCCTCCTCAAAATTGATCTAGAACAAGTTTAAAACCTAGATATCCTTTCTTTTGGGCGAGCTGGACCTTTTATAGGTTACGAGGAATTTCCCCCAAGCTTCCAATTTTACCCCTGAATTTACCGCGTGCTGGACGAGACTAGCGCGGCCGCGCTCGTAGGCGCGCTACTCGCCACGCTAAACAGCGGTGCGTACTGTCTATGACTGCTGGGCTAGCGTGGCCGTGCTAATGTACGCGCTAGTGGCTGCGCTAATGTCACTTCAATCTACCTGCTGCTTCTGGACTAGCGTGGCCGCGCAAATGGCATATCTTTTTGCCTTCTCTTTTCTTCTTCCTTCTTTCACACGCTCTTAACTCCAAAGGTTCTTTCTTGCTTTAGTTTAGCTCCAGACACCATCCTAGGCCCTCATAAGCATGACTTGCTCCTACAAAACATAAAATCCCCAATTAGAGCCATTTTAACGCCATTTAACCTTCCTAGGACAATAAAGCATAATAGAGTTGGAGTATAAATAGACGCTAGACTACATGAATCTAGCCTATTATGAACACCCCACACTTAAATCATTGCTCGCCCTCGAGCAATCCACCATACTCTACAAATGTCCTTTCACTAAGCATTTTCTCTAATGTGTCACACCAAGAACATATCACAAGAGTTGTGTCTAGTAGTGTAACATCTATGCCTCAAGAGTCGACTCTCACGTGCCGTGAAATATTCTTACTTCCTCAATTTACTCTATACAGAGGTCAAAACTTACCTTTCCATCATGAATCAAGTGCCCTCACATCACACAAGAGAGTAGTTCCACAAGTAATAACATTAAGAATAATTAGGAACTCAGATAGATAGAATTCACTCACTCTCAGAAAGAACATTTATATGCCACAAAGATGCACCATAGGCTTGCTCGTAGTGCACTACTCTACTAATCGAACCCATTCAGTCTAAGATTAATTAGGACTTCATTTGGTTGTAATGTAGGCTAAGGGACGGGTAGTATATATTTGGATATCGTGACTAACCTCCCTAAGAAATTTATTATATAATTACTTTCGCATTCAAGACCATACTTATGCCAGGCCAGACATTCCACCGCACTTCTCTTTATACCACCCCAAACTCCTTGTGGTGCAATTGTATCAAGTCACCACTTATCAAAGATTACATTTATTTATTGTCTTTACTCTTTTTTTTTCAAGTGGCGCTTATTCTTATCTCCAACACAGTGCACCTTTCTTTTTATTTCCTTGGCTCCACTCAAAACCAAACCAACCACCCCACACTTTGACTTTTACTTATTTTATAACAATTCAAGTGCTCATGGGAGGTACAGGGGTTCAAACAGATGGGCCGTTCAAACAATTGGGTATGGTTTGTAATGTGGTTGCCAAAGAAACATGCTTATAGGCTCAAAGGGGTTAACTATGATAGATTACATTTAGGTGGGTATACTTTATATATCTGGCTTAACAAAGAATGCCTATATCACTTCTAGGACTGAATGAAGCTACTTTTTTTCACTTTGCAAACACACATGGCAAGTTCTAGGCATCAAATGTGGAGCATAGAATACAATGAAATACACCTCACACACATATGACACATGACTCACTCCAGATTGTCTTATCAAGACACTCTCATTGAGTACTCAAGTCAGTTACAACATACAATTTTAAGGCACTCTACAAGAATCAACAACTGAGCCTAAGCGTCACACTCTAGTGTCTATTGTGTTCAGGAACGCTAAGGGTTTCTTTTCCTATTTCAGATCATCGCCCATAAGTACCTAATAAAAACTAGAAACAACCTAAACATAAAAAAACTAATTACACCCGGTTCAAGACAAAACCCTTGGAAAAGAACTACGGCCCAAAGAAAAACCAAGGTGAAGTTACTACACTACCTAAAACAAAAATCTTTTTGGTATTTTCTTTAGACTTACTTCCCTCAAGAAAACTGTCTAGGAGATCCGTCGTCAGGAAGAGTCCACTATATTTTTTGATTTTTTTTTGGATTGTGATCGACTTAGACCCTCAAAAACCCCATCGAATGAGATCCGTCGTCGGGACAAGTCGACTTAAATAATTACACTAATACTTAAAACAACAAAAACAAAAGCAAACAAAACTCACAAGAAAATAAGGGAAAACATATAACAAGTACATTCCTACATATAAACATGTACAATGAATTATTTCCCTACCCCACACTTAAAATGAAGACATGTCCTCATGGCATTCAAAGTAAAGCAAAGTGAGGTATAGAAACTTCCCTGAAGGCTCACTCTTGGTCGGAGACTGTTTTCGGGTTCAGGTTACATGCCCGACCCAGGGCTCGCAGTCACCCCATGATTTTCTTTTATTATTTGGCATTTTGGGTGGCTAGCGCATCAACGCTCGTCCCCAAGTCATCGACCGAGGTACGTAAACCTGCCATCTCCTTCCCCAGGTTATCCATCCTCTGACCCCGACTGATCTTCGACGGGCCTGCTACGTTGACAACATGCTCCTGGGTGGGCATATCCTCTCCCATTTCTACTTGCTCGTCCTCCTCCTCCTCATACTCGTCCTCCCCGTCATCACCACCAGCTGCTACCGCATCTTTTCCAGTGGTTACCTTTTCTGCTCGTAAGGCGTTCTCCGTCAGCACTTTGCCATCTACCGCTGAATTTCCCGGCACCCTGGCTGCAAGGCATAATCTAGTGACAAGAGAAGGGAAGAAGAAGCCATACCTCTTAACTAGACAGCGAACAAACATCTCCTCGTGCATGAGCTTGGCCACGTCAAAGTTGTGGATCGTCATTAAGCACCAGATCAGACAAGAACGAGGAGAATTCACCTTTGAGGTGTTGTGAGATGGTATCAGGCGGTTGTTGATCTGATATAGCCAACACTTCGCTTCAAAAGTGAGTGCCGACGAGTGAAACTTATTCCCGTACTTGTACCACTAAACCTCCTTGCCCGGGACACAGATAATCGAAAGGAATTCCGTCCACTGAGTGAAGGCATAACCCCTGTGCTCCGGAATTTTTGCATAAAATTCTCTTACTACCATCACATTCGCATCGTCTGGCTCCTCAAAGAACACATCCAACCGACGCCGCATCAGCTCCTCGTACATCCTTGGATAGTTGAACCGGATGGATGATGTATCTATGCCCCGTTCTGGTATTGCCACCTTCGATTCCTTCTCCACAAACCGGTCCTGAGCCTTAGCGGATATGAACTTGTTGCTATTATAAGGCCGAGTATTAGTGGACGCTCGTGCTCTCGATGAACCCGCTTGTCTGCTTGACGAAGATCCGGTGGCTTGACGCTTTTTGGAAGGTGCCATTGTACCTACAATAAGATCATCATTAACGCAACACAAACAAGGTGACCCAACTGTGGTTACTCATACTTCACCTTTACAATTGGTCACAATTAGCATTGCTATTCACTGGGTATTTAAACCTCCAATTAATCAATTTGAACCCCAATTACCACCACAATTGCCCAAAATTCACTCAACTAAGTCAAGAGATACAACTCCACAATTACCACTACGCAAAGAGAAAACATACATGTGATGTGAGAAAATAGTGAGAAGTGAAGAAGTGTGTTGGGGTTTGAATGAGCAAAGAACTTGGGAGGATGAGAATTTAGAGTAATTTGAGGGAGGTAGAGAGGCGGTTGTTTTCTTTGTGGGTGGGGAGAGAAAGAGTTTAGAAGAGAAGTTTTTTAGGAGGAGTAGGAAAGGAAGGGGTGGTTAGGGTTTTGGGGTAGGGGTAAATTAAAATAAAAATAAAAATAAAAAAACTTACACTTACAAACCTGCCAATGACCTCACTAGCGTGGTCGTAGCGCGTTCATAGCGGCAACGCTAGTTAGACAGTTTTGAGGCCCTTTAGTGCGGACACTAGCGCGCCCGTGCTAATAGCATCGAGACGAGGCAGAATGGAGGCCCTTTAGCACGGACAATAGCACACTTACTAGAACGGCCAGTAGCACGCTCACTAGCGCGCCCGCGCTACTCCTCGACAGAAAGGTCCTTGATTAGCGCGGCCACTAGCACGGCTGCGCTACCCGAGGCCTCAAAATTTTCATCTTTTTCTCAGTGTGGCTGGATTCCACCCTCTCCTAAGCACACCTGCATGTGTTAGTACTTAACACAATTCAACTATTATTCAACTACACTAAAAACACTACACATTGGGTTGCCTCCCAACCAGCACCGTAGTTAATGTCGTGGCATGACAATTACAACAAGTCAATGGGTTGCCTCCCATGAAGCGCTTGATTTAACGTCACGGCATGACACAGACTCTTGCCATCACTCCTCATTTGTGTATTGGGGTTCCTCTAGAGTTATTACCATGCTGTCTTCTTTTTCTTCACTCATACCCAGGTAATGTTTCAACCGCTGCCCATTCACTGTGAATTCGTTCGTCCCATCTTCTAATTCGATCACAGCTCCACTTGGGAACTTTTGCACCACTTTGAACGGTCCTGACCATCGGGACTTTAACTTACCCAGGAACAACCTCAATCTTGAGTTGTATAGCAGCACTAACTTGACGGGTTTGAATTTTCGATCCAAGATGTGCTTGTCATGCATCAACTTCATCCTCTCTTTATGTAGTCGAGCACTCTCGAATTCGTGGAACCGAAATTCCTCAAGCTCATGCAGCCCATTAACTCTGTTGGTGCCCCCTGTTTCCATGTCTAAGTTTAATTGGCTCAGTGCCCACTGTGCTTTATGTTCGAGCTCAACCGGAAGGTGGCATGCCTTACCAAATACCAACTTGTATGGTGACATACCAATTGGCATTTTGAAGGCTGTGCGGTACGTCCACAATGCATCATCCATCTTCTTGGACCAATCAATTCTAGTTACATTCATTGTTTTTGAGAGGACGCTTTTGATTTCCCTGTTGGACACTTCAACCTGCACGCTGGTTTGTGGGTGGTACGGTGAGGCTACCTTCTGGCNGTCAATGGCAACCAGTATATACTTGTTACCGTATGAGCTGACGAACGGCCCCATGAAGTCGATCCCCCACATGTTAAATACTTCCACCTCTTGGATTGTGGTCATTGGCATCTCATGACGCCAGGATATTTTTCCCGTCTTTTGACACATCGCAGCTTTTGACCCAAGCATGGGCATCTTTGAACACTGTAGGCCAGTACAGTCCTGATTCTAGCACCTTTGCTGCTGTCCGGACTCCTCCAAAGTGTCCACCATATTACGAAGCATGGTAGGCCTGCAAAATAGAGAGTTGATCTTGCTTGGGGATACACCGCCAGATCATATTATCAACACATATTTTGAACAATAACGGCTCATCTCAATAATACGCCTGACAATCCCGGAAAAACCTTTTCTTTTGAATGAGGAGAAATCATGCGGTACTAGACCACATGCCAAGTAATTAGCAATATCAGCATACCATGGTGCCTCCTCCATTGTCACAGCAAGTAATTGCTCATCCGGTAAAGTCTCAATGATATCTTCAACCTCTGTTCTCTTCTCTTCCCCTTCCAACCTCGAGAGGTGGTCTGCCACTTGGTTGTCTGTCCCCTTCAGGTCACGAATCTCCAGGTCAATTCTTGTAGCAACAGAACCCAGCGAATCAGGCGGGGCTTCGACTCCTTCTTTGCTATCAAGTACCTAATGGTTGCATGGTCAGTATAAACAATAACTTTCGAGCCAATAAAATATGACCTGAATTTATCGAAGGCAAACACTACATCAAGCATTTCCTTTTCGGTGACCGTGTAGTTCAGCTGTGCAACACTCAGCGTCCTGCTAGCATAGTAAATTAGGTGCATAATTTTCTCCTTACGCTGCCCCAAAACTGCTCCTATCGCATAATCACTGGCATCGCACATCAGCTTGAATGGTTGCTCCCAGTCAATGATGGGTGCGGTCACCCGTCTCTTCTTCAGCTCCTCAAATTCCAACCTGCAAACATCAGAAAACACAAAGTGCTGGTCTTTTTCCAGCAACTTACATAAAGGGTAGCAATTTTTGAAAAATCCTTGATGAACCGCCTGTAGAATCCGACGTGCCCAAGGAAACTCCTCACTGCTTTCACTGAAGTAGGTGGTGGTAGCTTTTCAATTACGTCAACCTTCACATGGTCTAATTCAATCCCCTTTTTGGACACTCTATGTCCCAGCACTATTCCTTCTTGTACCATAAAATGACACTTCTCCCAGTTCAACACCAGATTTGTCTCCACACATCGTTTGAGCACCCTTTTGAGGTTATGGAGACAGTCTTTAAATGAATCTCCTACCACGAAGAAATTATCCATAAATACCTCCATAATGTCTTTGACCGTGTCGGTAAAGAGGGCTAACATACACCGCTGGAATGTGGCCGGTGCATTGCAAAGTCCAAAGGGCATTCTCCGAAAGGCAAAGATACCATACGGGCATGTGAAGGAAGTTTTCTCTCTATCTTCCGGAGCTATTGAGATTTGATTGTACCCCGAGTATCCATCCAAGAAATAGAAATGGGATCGCCCAGCTAACCTGTCCAACATCTGATCAACAAAGGGTAAGGGGAAATGGTCCTTTCGGGTGGCTGCGTTTAGTTTCCTATAATCCATGCAAATCCGCCACCTGGTGACTGTACGAGTTGAGATCAACTCGTTCTTCTCATTTTGTACAACAATCATTCCGCCCTTTTTCGGTACACACTGGATGGGGCTCACCCAATTGCTGTCAGAGATGGGAAAGATGATGCCCGCGTCCAGCCACTTGATCACCTCCTCTTTTACTACCTCTTTCATATTTGGGTTCAGCCTTCATTGATGTTCCCTGGAAGGTTTTTGCCCTTCTTCCAGAAGAATATTTTGCACGCAGAAGGCCGGGCTGATACCTTTTATGTATGCCATGGTCCAACCAATGGCAGTTTTGCACCCTTGCAACACTTTCAGTAATTGTTCAACCTGCACAGCTAGCAAACCAGATGAGATGATAACAGGTAAAAGTAGAGTTGGGACCCAAGAAAGCATACCTGAGGTGGGCTGGAAGTGGCTTCAGCTCCAGTTGTGGTGGTGTCTCAATTGATGGTTTTGCAGGTGGTGTGGCTCTTTCTTCTAAATAGAGGGGCTCAAATCAGGGTTCCCTCTTCCAAAATCCTTGGCCTTTGAGTGCCATAACCCACTCTGCCAACCCTTCACCATCCATTTCCTCTAAATTTGTCAAATAGGCTCCCAATGGATCTTTGGCATTAAGGGTCTCATCTTTATCATGTAGGATCACATCCACCGCCTCCACTAGGGAGCAATTTGCATATTCACTGGGTCTCCTCATGGATTGTTGGACGTTGAATATCACTTCTTCATCGTTCAACCTCATTTTTAATTCCCTAGTCTCGCAATCAATCAGTGCTCCCCCAGTGGCTAAAAATGGCCTTCCCAAAATGATGGGAATCTCTTCGTCTACTTGGCAGTCCAGAATAACAAAGTCCTCAAGGAATACAAACTTCTCCACTTGCACCAGCACATCATCAAGAATCCCTGTCGAGTGCGGTCTGCCAGTTGCAACAACATATAAGTCGGCCTAGCTCTGTCAGTGCCCAACTTTGTGTAGATTGCCAAAGGCATCAAGTTTTATGCTGTCTCCTAAGTCACACAATGCTTTTGCAAAATCATAACTCCCAATGGTGCTCGGAATAATGAAGCTACCTGGATCAGACATCTTTTGAGCCATGGGTCTAGTCACTACCGCACTGCATGTCTGTGTTAGAGTCACTGTGGACAGGTCCTGAAAATTAAATTCCGCGAAATCAGGTCTTTCATCATCTTTTCATAGCCTAGCATTTCCCTCAAATCATCCATCAGAGGAATATACAATTGAATCAGACGAAGCATCTCCATAAATTTCCTGTATTGATCCTCTTTCTTTTGTTTTGCCAATCTCTGAGGGAATGGTGCAGGCAACACTTTTTGTCCACCGCTTGCTGGCCGTTCTTTGTTGAAATTTTGTGGCACAAGAGGGGCCACTTATTCTACAACTTGTTCACTTTCTTTGGCCTTTCCCTTTTCAACCTGGGCTTGTTCAACCGCCACTTCAGAGAGCTCTGCTGATTCATCTATCTCGACTAGAACTGGAGTGGTTGGTGTAGTCTCTCTTCTGGGTTGAGCAAACTCTTGCTCCCTGTCTAAATTCCTCCCATTCCTAAGACTAACTTCCATCAGCTGATTCGGGTTTTACTCCTTTGGATTAATGTTTGTGTTAGCCGGTAATGCCCCATGGGGGCGGTTCTTCAAGTCTATGGACAACTGCCCCAGTTTGAGTTTCAATCCCCAGTTGGCCTTTGTTGAATCCCTCAAGTTGCGGTTAGTGTTTGTCCTTATTGTTAGCACGGTTTAATGGCCGGAATGTTTTCTCAGGGTCTGAGAGTCCTTCAAGAAGTTCACCAGTCCTCGAAGAGTTTCTAGGAATACACCTGCATCACACAAGAATTCACACGTGAGAATTTCAATGAAAAAAAATTATTTAACACCTTAGAAAATTGAGCTAAACTAATAATTCTAGCAATAATTCGGAGTTGTAACAAATAACACCGTTAGATTCCCCGGTAACGGCGCCAAAATTTGATCACGCCCAACTATGCCTTATAAAAAAAAAAGCGGTCGTTGCAAATATAATCCGGTTTAAAGTCCGGAGTCGAATCCTCAGGGAACTAACCTATCTATTACAACTCTCAGTGATGCTAATATAAGCTCAGACAATTTCCGGGTGCAGTATTTTTATCAATAATATTTTGGATTTATTAACTAAAGGGAATGATATTAAAAGCTAACAATATTTAATATTAAAGATAACTCAATGGTAGAAAGATCTAGATCAGTGATTTCCCCAATTGTTAGACTAATTCTGACTCTTTTTCTATAATCTCACCGTGTTATTCTATGAGGATTATGAACTATAGGTTACTACAATTATCTATCCATCAACTACAGTAATTTACTAGAGCATTCTCTCGAACTACTCTAGCTGATAATTTATGTATCTCTAATTTATCCAACCAAAGTTTCGTTATATCTAACCCCACTTTTAAATTCAAGTAATGAATCTCTTCAGTTACCCAAAAGTGGTGTAGTTTAACAACAATCTAACCTGGTGTTCTTTCTCAAGCAACACAAAGCAATTAGACACGATTAATCAAGGGCCCATTCAATTAATCACCAGACAAATCATAGTTGAACAATCTTAGATTAAACCCGGATCGATTATAACAATATTGAGTCAAAACTTCATCTAACAATTGGTTCCATCAACCCTAGACGGATTATTTAGTTACTCATGCTAAAATACAAAGAAAGCATAGAATAATTCATCATTCCCAAAACAATGACAAAATATGGAGAATAGAAAAAATGATAATTGTAGCTTGTCTTCTCACACTTGTTCTCCTCCTCAAAATTGATCTAAAACAAGTTTAAAACCTAGATATCCTTTCTTTTGGGCGAGCTGGACCTTTTATAGGTTAAGAGGAATTGCCCCCAAGCTTCCAATTTTACCCCTGAATTTACCGCGTGCTGGACGGGACTAGCGCGTCCGCGCTACTTGCCGCGCTAAACGCGATGCGTATTGTCTCTGACTGCTGGGCTAGCATGGCCGATCTAATGGACGCGCTACTGGCCGCGCTAATGGAATTTCAATCTGCCTGCTGCATCCGGACTAGCGTATCCGCGCTATTGGACGTGCTATAGGCCGCGCTAATGGCGTATCTTTCTGCTTTCTCTTTTCTTCTTCCTTCTTTCACACACTCTTAACTCCGAGGGTTCTTTCTTTCTTTAATTTAGCTCCAGACACCATCCTAGGTCCTCATAAGCATGACTTGCTCCAACAAAATATAAAATTCCCAATTAGAGCCATTTTAACGCCATTTAACCTTCCTAGGACAATAAAGCATAATAGAGTTGGAGTATAAATAGACGATAAACTACATGAATCTAGCCTATTATCAGTCACATGTATAAGTTTCTATATAATGTTGGGTCATCCTATGTCTAGTATGAACTTATATTTTATTCCGGTTATCTCATGGGGGATCTTTTAGACCATTTACCCATGATAGTACGATATGAAAGATATGTTACATTGGTACTCGGTTGAGTAAGGTACGGGGTGACCGTCGTGGCCCTTCGATTTGGGTCGTGACATTAGTCTCACTAAAGAACAATATGGGCAAGTGGTGACTTTACTCCAGCACTTTTAGACTAGCTCTGCTAGAGATAACTCAGATAACAACATCACTGGTGGGAATGTGAATTTTGCAGGTATTCTAGCTCGCTCTGTATCTGTTCTCTCTGTTGATTTTGGATTACTGTCATGTAAATGCTTTAAGTCAAGAGCTGACATTTGGATTCTAGATTCTGGGGCTTCTAATCATATGACCTTCAACAAATCCTTGCTCACTCACATTAAAAACTTAGTGTATCCTATGTTAATTACTATAACAAACCGCTATAGAGTTAAAGTCACTGAAATTGGAACAGTATTTCTTGCACCAAACATTATCCTACATAGAGTTCTTTATGTCCCATCATTCAAGTACAACCTTATTTCAATACATTCTTTAGCTTCTCAATTAAAAGGTTTGGTAGCCTTTTCTGACTTCCTATGTCTACTTCAGGCCCCTTCAGTGAAGAGGCCTCCGGAGATTGGTAAGGTCAAGGATGGCTTATACCTCCTACGTTCAAGATGTTTGAAGAATTCCTGCTCCACTTCACCTGCCTCTTTGTCTCTTTCAGATTCTGTTTTGTCTAAGACCTCTGATGTAATAGCTTGCAATGTCAACATTTTCATTCACTTGTAAATGTTTCCACTTGAAATTCACATTCACTTGTAAATAATTCCATTGGTAATATAACTCATTGCTTTCCGTCACACGCTTTCTTGTCTGATATGAATCAAGCTGACTTATTGTGGCATTATAGATTGGGACATGTACCTTTTGTCAAGATGAGGGAGATATCCTCTATTCCTACTCATTTCTCAACCAAACAACTTTTTCTCTGCTCTATTTGTCCCATGGCCAGGAAACCTAGACTTGCATTCCCCCACGAAACCATCACCACAACTTCTGTTTTTGAACTCCTTCATGTAGACCTCTGGGGACCCTACCATGTGGCCACCCATGAAAACTATAAATACTGTCTCACCCTAGTAGATGATCATTGTAGGTCCACCTGAACCCACCTTTTAACCAATAAAAGCAATGCATTGCAAGTCATCAAAGGGTTCATATCCTTGGTTGAAACTCACTTCAAAACAAATGTAAAGTACCTCAGATCAGACAATGGTTCAGAGTTTGTAAATACAGAAATCTCATCCTTCTTTCAGTCAAAAGGGATTATTCATCAAAGTTCATGTCCCTACACTCCTCAACAAAGTGGAATCATAGAAAGAAAACACTACCTTTTGGAAACTACCAGGGCACTCCTCTTCCAGTCCAAGTTACCCTTGCAGTATTGGGGTGAGTGTGTACTAGCTGCCACTCATATTGTAAACAAACTCCCTACTACTTTCTTGGAAAATAAATGTCCAATTGAAGTCCTTTATAACAAAAAACCAACACATTCCCTCTTAAGAAGCTTTGGATGCCTATGCTTTCCCACTACACCTAAGATTCATAGAGATAAATTTGAACCTAGGACCACTCCCCATGTCTTTGTGGGATATCCTTATGAGAAAAAAAGGGTACAAAGTTCTCAATTTGTCCACTAAGAAGATTCATGTTCCCAGGGATGTAACCTTTCATGAGCACATTTTCCCTTTTGCCATCTTACCTGACTCCTCCTCTCATCTTCCTTCATTTCTTGAATCTGCTTCTTCTACACAGGATGTGCCACTTACTGAGGCACATTCTAATCCTCATACACCTCAACCATCAACAGGTATTGATGATGTGTCCACTAATAGTCTCACCTGTAGACAGTTCAGCTATACATTCTCCTAGTAATTCATCACATGTTATTACTTCACCACCTTTAACTCAAACCAACCAGGTGCCTAGAAGGTCCACTAGAGAGAATAACTTACCTATTTATTTGAAAGATTATATCTGTTCCATGCCCAACTTACACCCTGATACACATCCTACATCTGTTTCATCATCTCCTGCACCCACATCCACTTCAGATTCCTCTTTCGCTCTTAATGCTCTTTTCTCCAAACATCACCATGTTTCCTTCACCTCCTTAGTTCCTGATAGTCAGCACCTTGTGCAAAGTATTTGTCATGACAGTGAGCCAACTCTTATGAGGAATCAGCTTTGGACCATGCTTGGCAAGCAGCCATGACACTAGAGTTTGAGGCACTCCATGCCAATCACACTTGAGACTTAGTTCCTTTGCTTCCAGGGAAGAAGCCAACAGGTTGTCGATGGGTGTATAAAATCAAGCACAAAGCTGATGGTAGTATTGAGAGATTCAAGGCCAGGTTGGTGGTGAAAGGGTATATCCAGCAGGCTGGTGTTGATTACACTAAAACATTTTTACCAGTTATGAAAATGACCACTATTAGGGCACTCATAGCAACTGCAGTAAAGAAACATTGAGGAATCTTTCAACTTGATGAAAATAATTCCTTCTTTCATGGGGATCTCCACGAGGAAGTGTACATGGATTTACCTCCCGGCCTATTGGTTGATGCACCTGGACTAGTGTGCAAACTGAACAAATCACTATATGGCTTGAAACAAGTCAGTCGATAGTGGTATGCTAAACTAGCTGAGGCTCTATGCTCCAAGGATATGTTCACTCCCTTAATGACTATTCTCTGTTTTACAAGAAGACTGAATCTTCTATTATCTTTGTTGTTGTTTATGTTGATGATGTAATCATTATAGGGAACAACTCCAAGGAGAACACTTTGTTGAAAAACTTTCTGCATGCTCAATTTAGAATCAAGGACATGGGAAGATTACACTATTTCCTAGGTTTGGAAGTTCTATACAGGGAAGATGGTGCCATGATCTCCCAAAGGAAGTTTGCACTTGATCTACTGAAGGAGTATGACTACCTTCATTGTAGTTCTTTTAGTTCACCATTGGATCCTAATGTCAAACTCAAAGCTAAGGAAGGTGTGCCCCTAACAGATCCTTCTATCTATCTGACCCTGGTAGGTAAATTGAACTTCCTCACAAATACAAGGCTAGATATTGCATACAGTGTGCAACACCTTAGTCAATTCATGCAAGATCTCAGGGAACCTCACTTGAAGGTTGCTTATCATTTTCTTAGATATTTGAAGGCTGATCCTACCCTTGGGATCTTCATGTCTGCCAATTGTAATTGTACTGTTAGAGGGTATTGTGACTTTGACTGGGCAGCTTGTCCAGATTCTAGGAAGTCTGTTAGTGGATATTTGGTACTTCTTGGTGATAGTCCAATCAACTGGAAGTCTAAGAAACAGGCCACCATATCCCTATCCTCCGCTGAAGTAGAATATAGAGCCCTGAGAAATGTAGTTGGTGAACTTGCTTGGTTGTGCAGATTATTTGATGAGCTGACAGTTCCTTTTCATAAACCTGTCTCAGTGTTTTGTGACAACCAATCAGCTCTACACATTGCTCGAAATCTTGTGTTTCACGAACGAACTAAACATATTGAAGTTGATTGTCATTTTGTGAGAGACAAACTGCAGGAAGGACTGGTGTCTCTTCATCATGTTGGCATTGATTGCTAGTTAGCTGATGTCTTAACCAAGGCCCTTACTGGAGTCAATCATGCAACAGTTATGAGCAAGTTGGTAGTGACAACCTCACTTCCAACTTGAGGGGAGGTATTGAGATATTCTCTTAATTATATGTAATCTTAGCTTAGTTGTTAGTTAGCTACTCTGTTAAGTGTTAGTTATTTTAGCCTAGTTGTTAGTTAGTTTGTTAAGTGTCTCACGTGTGGTTCTCACGTGTTGTATATATATATGTACTCCTTTGCACAAATAATAATCAATTTAATCGGTTCATTTCCACTCAACAGATTTTCTCTTTCTTCTCTCTCTTCGAGAACCTTCTAGGGTTCCACCATTGGAGCCCAAGCTCGAGCTCCACCATTGTCCTTCACTTCTCCGTCTTTACAAGTACACTCTTGTAAAATTATCACTCTATAATCATCCATATAGAATTTCTAAGATTACCAATAATAAGCCTAGAGATTTTAATTTGATCAATTTTTTTAAAACTTTAATGCATAACTTATAATAACAAAATTATATTAGTAATTAAAAATTTATTTAATTCGATTGAAGATATGCTTGTATATTTTTATTCAATTGGACAAAAGATTCTATTATGCAAAATGTCAATATTTGAAGATAGATCTGCACATTCAATCTTATGCATTGGACAAAGTTTTCGTCCTGTATAATGCTTAAAATTCGAAGATTTGCACATATATTTTTCCGAGTTAATCTTGAAAGAATTTAATTTTTAGTATCTTTAAAATGTGAGCCTTAAAGTTTAAATCTGTGTACATTTGGTTATGAATTTATTAATAATATATTAGCTTTCTCTAATATTTACTTAGTGAAATAGGCATAGCTTTTAAGATTTTAAATTTGAGTAATTTTTTATCTTTTATGTATAGCATTAGAAAAGGAATTTTGTGATAATTTTTATCTATAACACCAAGAATATGTTTAAACGTCAAATACTGTTATAGATGTATAATAACCATTCACTATAAAAAACTATAAATATTGAAACAAATGATATTTTTATAGAGCGATTTGACTGTACTATATAATCACGGAACATTGCAAAGAAATTTTGTATAGGTTAAAGTTAAAATATGCAAAAAATGACCAATTGATTAGTATATTCCTAACCAATATTCCAATCCGTAAAAATTTAAAGTGTAGTACATTTTTTAGAATAAAAATTTGATACTCGTAATTCAGTATCACACAATAGTTTCCCTCCATATTGTTAGAAAAAGACAAACCAAAAAAGAGAGGCAACGGTACGTTTATCGTACATTCAAAAAAGAAAAAAACAGGTAGCCATTGGATGCTTTATTCTTGGCTCTGCAACTTTCTTTATGATAATGATGAAGTAGTAGTAGTAAAACCAAGCTAAAGGATAAACTTATGAAATCTTGTGCTTTTTGTGGTTTTCAGAAGAGAAAAAAGGAGAAAAAACCTGCAGCGCAGGAATTATAGTTTGGGTGCAGAGGAAAAATGGAACATGGTGGCCAGGGAAAATACTGTGTAACAGTGAAATCTCAACTACTGGGATTTTTTCTCCTAATAGTTTCAGTTCAAGATTTCCCATCAAGCTTCTTGGTCGAGATAATGCTTCTGTGTATGTCTTATCTCCTTATTTTTTGTGTTGTTAGAAGTTGGAATATGAAATTCTTGAGCAACCCTTTGTTTTTACTTGGTAAAAATTAGAAAAACATTAAGGTATATATTATATTACGTTTTTACATGAACAGCTGCCTCTTGCTGCTACAAAAATAAGAATAAAGAGAGCATAATAATTTGTCGTTTTACCATTTCCTTGAATGTTTTTATGCTCAAGAAATGAGGGATAAATGTGTATTTTGTTTTGCTTCTTAGACAATAAGCAAGAATGTTATGAAATGGAATTTTGGCCTTTGTGTCCTAATCATAGAAACTTCTCTTTTGCAGCTTAACTTGAGCACTATAGTTTGTAATTCTCTTGTGGTTTTGTTTTGTTGATGTTTTTGTAAATTGGATTCCTAGGAAGCAGAGAAAAGGGTAAAACTATGCCTAATAATATTTTTTGTTGATTTAGGATCAGTAAATCATGTTAGTGTGTAACAAATTACTAAAAAAAATTACTATCAGGTATTGGTCCAGTCGCATAAAGGAATTTCTATGTGGTGAGTTTGATGATTGTATCAAAAAGGCGGAATCATCCAAGGTTTTTACGTATGAGAAAAAACTCAAGTATGCACTTGGAGAAGGTGCAATTCTTCATGCTCTTCAACTTGAGAAGCAACAACAGGAGAAACTGAAAACGCCAGGTATTGCCACACATATGGGACTTTGTATATATACTAGTAATTGGTAAGATTTCAGTTATTTGACCTCTTACACTAACTAGTTGTTTCTGGATACAAAGATGGTGAAACACATGGAGAAAGTGTTGAGAGAAACACATGTGCTATACCATTTTTGGAGCAATCAGTTCACTCTCAATCATCAAAGATAATTCCCGCCTCTAATCATTCATCTTCCAAGTCCACGAGTGAGACAACTGCATCTGCAGGTTAATGTTTATCTTTATCCTCTCCTCTGCTTCTTTTGTTTATGGTTTTGAAACATCATCTTTGAGGAGGCTGTATCTGTCTTTACTTAATTAGATTCATCTCTAGCTCGAGCTGTATACTATACATGTATCTGTATGATCCTTCTAATGATAATCTAACTTCTTGTCTTTCTCATATATTTAAGTACATAATTATTGTGCCTTATATTTTCCAGTTCTGAAATAGCTAAGGCAACTAGCACACTTCCCTTTATTTGCTTGAGTTATTACATCGGTGATGGCACTGAAATGGCATTACTGGTGACGTCAATTCTAGAAAATTTTACATCTAATTAAGAATATCCCTTAACATCATATGATTTATGTTTAACATAAATCACATATGGAGACATCTTTCCTTTCCTTCTGAATAATTGGAAGAGCACTACAAAAGTTATAGAATAGTTTCAAGACCAAGCTATTGATTGGATACTGATCACGCTCAACTATGTCTTGTAGAAGACTAAGCGGGCGTTGCAAATATAATCCT